>JASAMX010017000.1:0-42996 GCA_030248175.1 Microlaimidae sp. YZB2_3
CACCCAAAGCAGCGAACTCACACCATTTCTCTCAAAACCCATCATGGAGGGTGGGGTTCTCAACCAAAATCCTATACTAACAACAGTGTTGGTATTGCTTTTTGGGTGGTTAAATGGGATGGGTTTAGGCACCCATAGCCGTCCGAATCAGGCTATAAAAAGCCTGCATTTGGCTTATTATCCTGATCTGAGATTTAGCCTTTAAGGTAATTGCAATAAGATTATATCAATATTTAACCTTTTTTTTTCATATTAATTCTTTTTGTTCAAACAGAGTGTTTTCAAAAATATTTAGTTTCAAAGGCTTTTTGAAAATCTAAATAAATTCAAGTTTTCCGTTTTTGTATTTTTTCCCAAAGTAACAATAAATACGAAAAAAAATTACCATAAAAGATATCTGTAAAGTGTAAATAAATTGTAAATATCTGTAGATAAATATTTTAGTCTATTTCCTTATAGTTTAAATTTATAAATAGGAAAATACAGTAAATTTTTATTATGATATGTCAAGCATATTTATTTTTTCAGCATATCCTTAGTGAATTACAAATAGTGAGGAGCAAACATATTTTATTGCATTTCATCTCTCAAAATAATTGGTGGTGGTTTTTTGCTAATCATTCCTTTGTAAATAAAGGCGGCCCAATCTAAAAAAGTATGTGCAGGAAGATTTTCAGTGAGAGTTGCCTGTGCCGGCAGATCGTTATTGTCTGACTGACGTATTAGCAATGACCACCTAAAGGTCTTGTATATGACATACACGCTTGGTGCTAGGAACATTAGAAAACGATTGACTTTTTTTCAGCAATTTTAAAAATGTGTTTTAATTCACTTGTGTATTTTGAGGTTCATTGATGGCCCGTTTCTCACTAGAAACAGGAAAAATTTTGCTACAGTCGGATTAGCTTTTAAGTGTACCAATGCCTTAACAGTTCTTAATTTTCTTATATCATACTTAAATTCCCGCTTATTTTCCTAATTTTTTTTCTCCTTGGTTTTTTTGGTTTTCTTTTTTTCTGAAACTGCAGTGTCCTTTGGTCTCTTAATTTTAAAGTTATTGCTAGCGCTAGATTCAGTCAATACAAGCTACTTTATCACCGCTAAATCACTGTTTGACATCTTTGGGCCACTAAATAGAATAATTTAAAGTTGTTGCCACTAAAGCTATAAGGGGCTGGTCGACTAAATGTGAGTTGACTAGGTGCTATGTTAGCACGTGGTTTAAAACTCTTGATAATGTTTTAATTTTTGGTTTTTTCTCGAGAAATCTTATAGAACTTTTTGTCTGCGTGGCATAAATTGATATTTTGTTAGTTTTATGAATGTTTGTTATGAATACAAGCTTATAAGGAAATAACCTTTAGTTAAAGTTAGCAAAACTCTTAACTAGGGGTTAAGACTTCATAAGCTTTTATTTAAAATATAAATGCATAAAACTGTTTAAATATTAATTTATCAAATATAAATAAAGAGGTTCTATAAAATTTCTGGAAACAAAAACACACAAAAATTAAAACATTATTAGGAGTATTAAATAACGTGTTAACAGAGCACCTAGTCCGCACGCGTTTAGTGGACCTGCCCCAGAGAAGTATCGATGTTTGCTTATGTAAATGCTAGTTGAGAATGGTTGTGTTCCTCAACCACATCCACAGTCACCAATGTCGCTGTTGCAGCTTCTGCATCAACTTTTTTATAGAAGCATTGGACATATTGCTGGATAGATCGTCATGTCATCTATCCAGCCATGTGCAGTACATTTAATAAATTTCGCGCATGAAAAAAATAACAGCAGGTGGCTAAAATTAAGTGCTTGTCAAATATAAGTAAGTTACCCTAAATTATTTATAACCAAAATACATGGTAAATTTTAAATGTAGCGTTAGAAAATTTAAATGTAAATCACCTGCAAGACTAAGCAAACACCTTAAATTTTAATACCGAAAGATTCCGCTGACAATTTAAAAAAAGACAAAAATACCAGTAAAATTTAAATTTTTAAGAAAATATTGCAAATGCATTATATTATACAGAGAATGAGTAAAGCTCCATGGGTAATTTGTAAAGTTTAAGGTGAATTTAAACTGAGGGAAATTTATCTATGAGGAATTTGTACAGACCTTTTTCTACGAGATTTATAGTAAAACTCACTCAAAATTGGATAAAAAATGGCACCTTTTTTAGAACGAAGAAGTTAAAAAAATAGAGTCTAAAGATTTATTTCCAACGCCACATCCAGATAATTCTATGTATGACGAAGCTTTAGAAAACGGATATGTTAAAGGTATAAAGGATACATTACACCTTAATTATAAAAATGCGTTCTCTTTTTAAACATCACGCTGATAATAGCTAGACCAGTTGGAAAAAGGTAATGCTTCATTGCGATATTGAAATGCTTCAATAATATTTCGTTTGACCTGACATAATGTTTGAAAATTATAGTTTTTTATTATATTAAAACCATATAATCCTTTTATACTACTCTCTTAGAAAATTAAAACAGCTTTTAAAATTGGTATCAAATGTATTATTTGTTGCAAATAAAAAAACTTAAATTGCTGTTTTAAAAAGAATTCTTGGTTTTTCAAAAAACACCTATTTTTAAACTAATTTGTTAGTTTATATTAATTTAGGTTCTGCAAAAACAAACAACACTTTGTACATTATGTTCAGAATACATTACAAGCAATATATTACTGCACTGAAAAATTATTTTCTATTTCTGTATTGCTTTGACCTCTATTATCATCAACATCACTAAAACCTGTATTTCTGTATTGCTTTTAAAATATTTCTTAATATTACAAAATCAAAAGCATTTTTTGGGGACTTTTTACCGCTTCGTAGGTACGGCGCTGCTGGCGCGCTTCATTCCAACTTTTTTAATTTTTCAATTACAGAAAATGCTTCTATTTAAAAGTTTGGAATTGACTTTTTAAATTTAATTTTTAAATATTAAATAGTTTTACAATCCGAAACATTAAAAAACCTATGTAGTTTTGAAATTAGTTTCAAAGCACAAATTTCAATGTGATTTTTGCTAATTCTAAATCATTGTTCACGAAAAAATATCATCGTGTAGCAATTTTATTAAAGGTGCGGTATACTAAACCATGGTGTATTTTTTTTTCGCGTGGTCTTTGGTATCAATCGATGCGTTAGGTTTTACTGAGTAGTGTTGTAAAAAGTATTGATTTTGGATTATTTTAAGTAAAAGTAAAAGTAATTTGAAAAATTTTAATTTAAGTAAAGTAAGAGTAAAAAGAATTTGTCATTTTTTAATTTAAGATGGTAAGTCTCCGTCCCCCCCCCCTAAAAAAAATTCAATTAAGAAAAGGATTCTGTTGGACTTTCATATCCCCCTTTTATTAAATCTTGGTATAGTAACCCTCCCTTACTTTAGACGAATCTGAAATTAAACCATACATGGGCACGGGGGGGTTGGGGGGGGGGTTAACCCCCCCCCCCAAATTCTGAGAAGGGGGGTTTAACCCCCCCCCACTCAGAAGTGGGGGGGGGGGAGAAAAAGTTAACCCCCCCCCAATTTTGGAAAAATGAAGAAAAAAAAATGTCTTTAAAATGACTTCTAACTGCCTCCAAACTTAAGTTTTGAGGTCAAAATGAATGTTTTAAGCAATAAAAAGCTCAAAAATGCAATAAAAAGGGCTTTTTGACCTTAAATTAGCGTTTTTTACCTATTTTTTCTTCAAAATCGAAAAACGATATGGGTAAAATGCACTCCAGAAAAAAAAAACGATATGGGTATTTTGCGTTTCTCGGATTTTAACCCCCCCCCCCCTAATTTGGGGTTTAACCCCCCCACTCCGGACCAACTTGCCCATGTATGAATTAAATATAATAGTTATCGCATTTAAGCGCTGCAATATTTTTAGATTTATGAAAGACTTTTTTTCTATACTTATGTATGTTTACTTATGATTTACACTATGTTTTTGACATATTCTAGATGGGTTTAGAAATTGTTCATTGTCAAACCTCTTAAAAATAACTAACAAATTGCTAATTGATCACGATTTTTTAATAGTGTGATCAGTTCAAAGGTATTTTAGCATGCGATGTGTATGTCACAAGACGACTCTCCTTCCACTAGTGCTCGTGCGCTATATCCCATACAGGAAGAAAACGCCAACGTGTGTCGATCGTTTTACACAGACGAGACCCATGCCAGGTACAGACCATTATAAACTTTTAATATTAGGAGAATGTGTATAATGCTCAAATCTATCTATTTAGTATTGATTTATATTCTTGTATTGTTCGCTCATGGGCGTAGCCAGGATTTCGAAAAGGGGGGTCCAACCCTGAACAAAATTTCCAAAAGGGGGGCGTCCAGGGGGTCCAAATCCTAAACGTTATAAAAGGGCTAAAAAATTTTCCCGCGATTCGCGCGAAGTGTTTATTACCTTGTTTCTGTCACATACATCATTATTTTCCTATTATTCAATAAAAATAAGTATAAAACAAAGAAAACATTTTTTTACAAACAATTTGTAACCTGAAAATTTTCGATTTCCAAAACAATTACAAAACAATCGAAAAATGAGTATACATTGAATTACAGCTGAGCATTGCAAAGTGCAAAAAATATTTTTAAAAATTACTTCTCCTCACCTTTAAATTTTTAATCCCACTATATAAATATCAAGGGGGGTCCAGCATATGCATAGTCGTATCAAAATTACAAAACAAAGTAACACAAATTTAGAAGTGGACACCAAGTTAAAACATTAAGAATGGGGTGGGTCCAGCGTAGTCATACCAAGATTACAAAACAAAATAACACAAATAGAAGTGGAAACTATATATTAATCGAGCGCTGAGCGGAGCGAAGCGCGAGAAAATTTTTTTAAAAAATGGTTGTTCTAGACTACCAAATTTTTTATCTTTAACGACCCAAAGGGGGGGGGGAGTTTAACCCCAAATTTTTCCCTTTGCTGACCCAAAAGGGGGGTCTAGACCCCCCTGGCTACGCCCATGTGTTCGCTGAATCTTCTTCACCATGACGCAAAACTTTCCAACTACCAGCGAAAATTTGCGGCCATGGCCCATAAGCATAACTTGCATCCATAAGTGAGAAAGGGAGGGGACAGGGTGGAGTCCACCCATAAGTGGGCAGGGGGGGGTGGGTGGATTATACTACCCTCCCCCTCAAATTTCGAATTTTGCTGACACCCCCCCCCCCCTAAATTTGGGGTACCGGGGACACCCACAAAAACAAAGTAACTCAAATTTGGAAGTGGAGATTAATTAGAACATTAAGAATGGGGTGGGTCTAGCGTGGTCATACCAAGATCATAAAACAAAAAGATACAAATTTGCAAGTCGGAGACTATATAATTAATGGAACGCCGATCGTAGGGCGCGAGAAAATTTTTTAAAAATGGTCGTTCTAGACCTCCCAAACTTTTATCCTTGGCGTATTTTTACCCAAAAGGAGGGTCTAGCCATACATAGGCACGGGGGGGTTGGGGGGGGGTTAACCCCCCCCCCCCCAATTTCGGAAAAATGAAGAAAAAAAAATGTCTTTAAAATGACATCTAACTGCCTCCAAACTTAAGTTTTGAGGTCAAAATGAATGTTTTAAGCAATAAAAAGCTCAAAAATGCAATAAAAAGGGCTTTTTGACCTAAAATTAGTGTTTTTAACCTATTTTTCCTTCAAAATCGAAAAACGATATGGGTAAAATGCACTCCAGAAAAAAAACGATATGGGTATTTTGCGTTTCTCGGATTTTAACCCCCCCCCCCCCCCCCCTAATTTGGGGTTTAACCCCCCCCACTCCGGACCAACTTGCCCATGTATGGGTCTAACTCCATATTTTTCCCTTTGCCGACCCAAAAGGAAGGTCTAGGCGCCCCCTGGCTACGCCCATGTATGTATATAATCAGTGGCGTAGCTAGGGGGGGCGAGGGGTGCGGCCGCCCCTCCCCCCCGAAATCCGGCAAAGCCGGATTTTTTCGTAAGAGGGGTCTAGAACGACTACGTTTTTTTTTAAATTTTGGGAGCGAAAATTTTTTCTTTAATATTAATACAGGAACTTTCATGATGCCTTCCAAAAGCATATTAACCGTCAAAAAACCAAAATTTCCCCGCTACGCGGGTAGTTTAAATTGAATCTTAGATTTTCAATTTTATATAGATTATCCCGTTCAGTAGTTAAGGCATACATGTTTAATAAAACTACTATAAACAATATTATCCTTTTATAAATGTTTTAAACACATGTTTTAAATGTATAGTTTAGATATAAAAAAACCTTAGATTTTGCAATAAGTATCATCTAAAATTAAAATTTCTAGTGTGTTTTAGCGGTATAAATGAAAAATTTTCATCCCCGGGGGGCATTCTGTACCCAGAACCCCCTGACTGAATTCTTAAGATCACACAAAATTATGTAGAAATTAGGTAAAAAACAAAAGTAAAATGTATGTTCACGCGATCACCATGGGACGATTTTTAAGCTGTTGGGGGGGGTGTCTTGCCAGACACCCCCTTCTACCCCCCCCCCTCGAAATCCGAGAGGCTGCCCACCTATGTGTCCACCCCCCCTAGCCTCGAAATTTTGGAACCCCCCAGACGAGAATCCAGGAGGCCCCATCCCCCCAAATTTTTTACCCCTGACCCCCCTCTAGAATTTTAAATCTAACCCCCCCTCTCCCTCCTCAGGAAAATTGTAAGGTACTTTTTTATACTAAATTTTCTTCCAAAAACGTGATTTTTTGACGCATATTCCCCTTTTTACACCAGAATATCGCTTTTTATTCAATAAAATGTAGTATTATCCTATAAAAAGAACAATTATTAAAGTTATTATGGTTTAAAACTCTTGCTTTGGACGCCGGACCCCACCTGACCCCCCTCTAGATTTCAAAATTTCGCACCCCGGGTCGACCCCCCCCTAAAAAGCTAAGGGGGGTCCGGACCCCCCTGGGACCCCCCTTATTCAAAGTTCGATTTACCCCGGGTAACCACCCCCATAGGTGAGCACGGTCGGTGAAGCTAGGGGGGGTGGTTACCCGGGGTAAATCGAATTTTGAATTCTAGGAGGGGGGTCCCAGAGGGGTCCAGACCCCCCCTAGCTTTTTAGCGGGAGTCGACCCTGGGTGCGAAATTTCGAAATCTAGAGGGGGTCAGGTGGGGTCCGGTGTCCAAAGCAAAACAGTTTTAAACCATAATAACTTTAATAATTGTTCTTTTTATAGGATAATACTACATTTTATTGAATAAAAAGCCATATTCATGTATAAAAAGGGTGTAAAAGCATGAATATGCGATGAAAATTCACGTTTTTGGAAGAAAATTTAGTATAAAAAAGGTACCTAAAATTTTCCGCAAGGGGGGGGGGTCAGATTTCAAAATCTAGAGGGGGGTCAGGGGTAAAAAATTCGGAAATTTGGGGGGAGGAGATTTTCGTCTAGGGGGGGGGGGCAAAATTTCGAGGCTAGGGGGGTGGAGCCCACCCTGCCCCCCCTCTTTCTCACCTATGACCACCCCCCCCGAGCGTCCCCGACCGTGCTCACCTATGCTTGCATATTGCATCCCGTGTGGGCTGCAAGTAATGCCTAAGACATTTATTTTTTATGTTATAAATATTTTTTTGATTTTTTTTGGTTGCGAATAATTTTTACTAGTAAACATTTAATACATGGCATGGCGAGGTGAGTTGATTTTTAAAAATGGATTTTCCCTTTCTCTCTGCCCCCACCTTTATTTCAAAATGGATGGAAGAGAGTCTAATCATCTCCCAGCTTTTAAGGAAAGCGAGATGGTATACCCCTTTCCAAATTTCAAGGAGGCAAATACTAAGAAATAGGGATTTTTACCCATTTTTTTCGTTCAAAACAAGAAAACTATTATATTTTAAAGCACCTTATTTTTAATTTAACTCTTTTGTCAGCCGAAAACGAGTCGGAATCCCAACACGCGTATTTTGTCTGTTCGATTCTCTTTGCCTTTGCACAGGCGTACTAACTGCAAATTGTTTGAGTTGCAAGCTAATAATTTGCGTTAATAAAATTCATAGTAAAAAAGTTTTGTCATTACTTTGATCTTGATGTCTTTGTCAACAAATCAGCTTTTTGTTTAAAAAGAAATTAATTGATGGAGATTATAATAATAATAATAAATTATAGTAATTTGCTTCACTATAAAATTTTAACGTGAAACAAACCGCAAAATTGCTCATTTTTATTTAATAGTTGTTTGTTGGTGTTTTTTTAAAGTAGAAAACACATAAATTTTGAAGTTGATCTCATAACAAACACTAATTTAATAAAAACTGCCTACTTTTAATTACAAGAAATGTTTTAGTATACCAAATGGTTTGAATCGTGGTCTCAAGCGGCCGATGGAAGATGATGTGATTCCAGAGAAAATAATCAGAGAGGATCGATCGGACCTCCCGGATTTCCTCCAACCCTCTAAATCTAGTCTCTTGTTGTTATCTAGTCGTAAAAACGGTAAGTTTTATGCTTTTTATTGTTTGGTTGTTTGTTTGTTGGTTTTGTTAGCTTTTTTATACTTTAAAATTTTTTCATAAACAAAGGTTTTTCAAACGTGAATTTCAAATTCTTTCCTTTTAAATTAAAATTGGGGCGCTTTTTAACTCAATAAAATATGGTATAAAAACTATATTTAATGACTTTAAAAGTGTTTGGCTTTTTTTGCTTCAAAGATAATCCCACCCCTATGACCCTCTCCTAGATTTTAACATGACATAACACCTTTTTAGCTTCTGTTACTGTGTGCGTAATATAATGTTCCTAAAGGTGGAGTCTCTCGTGACGTTAAAATTTTTTCCCGTCTAGGTCTATTTTTCTTCCAATTGTCAAAATCCTTTAGAGATGTCTGAGGTGTCGTAATTCGATATAAATTGCTTTAATGCTTGGCTAACAGGAATAATTTTAAAACGTTTTATTTCAACCAAATAAATAAAACCTATGTTTCACGCTGCAAAACACAGGTCTTCGTCAATGAATTTAACTTTACGTGAAAGTCCTTGATGAAGACGTTAAAGTCCTTTGTTTCTTTTTATTTATTTGGTTGAAATAAACAGTTTTAAATAATGCTTGTTAGTCAAGCATTACAGCAAAATTAATTCGAATTATTGTTCTTCAAAGTTTTTCACCCTCACGTATTCCAAAGGTTTGAGACCCACTTGCAATCATTTTGCTGCAATTAATTAATTAATAATCTAATCTTGCACAAGGACGGACTTTTTTAAAAATTTTTAGAAAATTCAAAAACAGTTTGTGTTCATGTTGTTGTTATAACCAGGTCATAATGTCCCGGAATGTTGCTACATCTGTTGGTCGTTCCCAGAGATCCAAGGTTGAAAGAGCTGTAGGATGTTGGGGGCAGTTGAAGATGTGGAGGATATCCTGAAGTCTTTGCAGTTTGTGTTCATCTAAATTTATGAAGAAAAAAAGTATTACGAATGACACATTTTGTCGTTACTACGACAAAATTAGCCACAGTTCGTATAAAATACGTGTGCCTATGACTCATTTTAAATTTAAAACAGGACCCTAATAATCACAGAATGAGTCATAGTCACGTGTATTTTATAATAACAATGGCTCATTTTGCCGTAGTAACCACGATATTTTGTTTAGAACCGCAGCCAGTGGCGAAAAGAGTCCCAAATAGAGAAGAAGGGAAAAACGCCAACTCTTTCGTTTATATGGAGTGCCAGGACTCGAATTCAACCGCCAGCCCCTCCTCATATTTTCAGGCCGCCGCAGCCGCAGACACACCGCTAGATTTAAGCAGTTTTCACCACAGCAACGGTTCATGATGACATGTCTTCTGTGTATTTTGTGTCTCACCAAGTTCTTCAATTCGGATCTGGCATGGACCATCTCGCAATCTGCTAGTCAGCTTATGACGTGGTTTTCTTGTCATTACTATTACCGCTTGTTGGGCTCGCTATTTAATACTCTTGCGAAATTATGTTAAGAGAATTCACTTTCTTCTTCGCTTAAAATTTTAAGCTCTTTTATTGCACAAAAAGCTGTTTTTGATCGAAACGGACTATTTTGGAGAAGAGAAGCTGTTGCCTTGTTTCTTATGTCGATAAAACTGGGTCTTTAAAAACTGGTATTCCCAGTTTGTGTTTATCTTGATGTGTATAATGTAAACAAGAAAAAGTATGTTAAGGTAACTGACTTAAATTCTACAGCCTTAATTTCTGCCAGTCTTAATTAATTTTTTTAATGTTATTTTATTTTAATTTTATCTTAATTAAATTTATTTTAAGGCGCAAATTTATGAAATGAACTGCGTATGACTAGTAGATCGTCATGTCATTTATCTAGCAATACGCAATTTATGTTATAACTTTTTGATAGGAAAAGTAACAGCCGGTGGCTGAGATTAAGGCTAACCGAACTTAGATCAGTTACCGTAATAGTATTTATATAAATAGTGTTAATGCTTATGTATTATTACTTAGTATAATATTAGTCATTTCTTACGAGATAAAACTTAATATGCATACATTTTTATTAGCAACCAAACGCAAAAAATGCCTTGTTAAGTAATTTTTTTTTTGCGAACTTCAATTCAGAGAAAGAGTCGTATTTGCCAATAGTGGGAAAATATAATCTTTATAAAATATATGTATATACCTGTGCACTTCTCCCGGGGTTTTATTGGGGGCAATTCCAAAATGGGAGAAGAGCACGGGGGGCAACTTTTTTGAAACGGGGGGAATAAAACGGAAGGAGCCAGCAGGGGAGAAAGGGAAAAAAGGACAAAAAAGGCGAAATTTACGTAAAAATAGGTCTAAAAAGGGTTAAAAAGCATTAAAATGGGCTTAAAACTGCAAAAAATTGGCGATGATGGCGTCGTAATAGGTCAAAAATAGTTTCATAATTTTTTTATACTTCTTCTTTTTTTGGGGAGGGGGGGCAAATCCTCCAATAAAGCGAAGCGAGGAGGCATTTACAGACCGTGCACAGGTCTATGTCTATATATATATATATATATATATATATATATATATATATATATATATATATATATATATATATACCGAAAAGCACTCCTGTGTAAAATACGGTAGTGTCGTATTTTACTGGCTGAAGAATGAAATTGGAGAGTAGGAACTAGTGATATTTGCCATAGCTTTAAGCTCCAGAGCAAATCCCGGGAGAGAAAGGCCACCCACCCCAAAAACGGTAAAAAAAATCAGCGACTAAGCTAAGCTCAAGCAAAATCTAAGGTAAGCCTTAAGAAAACTTAAGTCTTACCAAAACTTAAGCCTTAAGCCTAAGCGAAACCTAAGCAAAAACTAAGTTAAATCTAAGGCTAAGAAAAACCTCTAAGCCTAAGCAAAATCTAAGCTAAACTTAAGCTAAGCCTAAGCAAAACCTAAGAATAAGTAAAACCTAAGCTAAGCCTAAACAAACCCTAAGCAAAACATAAGCTAAGCAATACCTAACCTAACCCCTTCTGTCATTTTTGGTGTAGTTTTGGCCTTCAGCTTCCCGGGGCTCCGGATCTCTGCTTTTTTTCTACTGGTTTCTTGAATAATTATAGAGTAGTGCCATAAATTATTTTGTCAAAAAATTTTTGTAAACATGTTTTCTTTTCAACATTTTTTAAAAATGATAAAAAAGCCCTAAATTCTTCATAACTTTACAAATTAATTCTAATAAGCGCTGTCAAATGCAATAAGCCACGAAGCCCCTGGCGTAGATTTTTTCATAAAATATAATAAAATGAAATTTAATTTATTTAGCCTTTATCTGTAATTCATTCAGCGCATAACCTCGAAATCGTGATTTTCAGAGGCCTTAAAATTATACTTCGGTTAAAGTTTATACCTAATACTTTATCCTTACGCGCGTGAGCAATCTTTCTTCCGGTTATCTGTATTTCTTCTTAAAAATGCTGTTTTGGCGTTTGTAGTGTGGCTCACAAAATTTTTGCAATGTCTTCGATAAGCTCACATTTTACTAAATGTATCTCCAGTGGTTATGTTCCTCGATCCCACATCATGCTCTAGAGCTCTGGCCATTTAAAGCGGATGGAGCTCCGGATTTCCGTCGCCAAATGAGCCTATGTTTTATATTGTTCTATCTGTAAGGTTGTTTTATATGTAAAATATATGATTTATTTTTACATAGTTTTATATTTTTTAATAGTTTAAAAAAATTTATTTACAACAAACTTTTGATTAAATAACCTATGACACAGCTTTTTAATTATTGACGAAACTAGTATCAAAATAAGGCGGAGATCAGGGGATTGCTCCGCAGCTCCGAAAAGTGGAGCTGTGCTATGGAGCTCCAAGTAGTATCAGTATATTCTAGTTTCAAGAATGTGTTTTGTGGTTTAATCCAGCCGCAACTATTCCTTACTCCAGCACTTTAACCGCTTATCAGGTCGGGCATAAATGCCTGATAAGACAATAGTGATTAGTGATGTTCCCTGGAGCTCCGAAGTGAAGCTTCGCTTTTAGGAGCTATGGAGCAACCCCTATTTTTATACTAATTTCATGAATAATTCAAACATGATGCCATAGATTATTTTTTAATTTTTTTTTAAATTTTTTCAAAATTATTTAAAACGCTAGAAATAGTCTTAAAACGTAGATAAAGTAATTTTAAATGTATTTTAAGCTTAAATAAGCTTCAAATCGCTCGTTTAAGGGGCGGAGCTCTGGAGCTCCCTTCGCTTTAAATGGCCGAAGCTCCAGAGCATGATATTGGAGAGTATGAACATCACTACTAGGGATATACATTTTTGTCACTCCCTGGTTTGTAAAAAAGTGTCGTAAAAAACCCTGGATTAATCAAAACAAGAATGTGGCGCTAAGAACTGCGCGCTAAATTTGTATCTAATCCCCATAATTTAGTGTGTATTATTGTGATTTGATAAGTTTAAATAAATGCACTAAAAACCAACAGGCTTTTAACTACATTTTAAGGCTATTATACAATAACATTTTTCATCACAACCGCGGAGTACTCGAAGAAAAATCTTTTATTCGGTTTATACATTTAAAACGTGAAACAAATTTACAAAATAATGATCGTACAGATCTACAAAGCAGAAATTTTACAAATATTAAACCAAATATTCAAGCTATAGGATTCAAACTGTCCCTACCTGGTGACTAGAATTAGTTATGTCCGGGCAGTTCCGTGCTCCATACCGAACCTCCGCTTTTCGGAATTCCCGAAGCTTCGCCCTATTTCGATACTATTTTTAGGAATCATTAGAAACTAATGCCATGGATTATTTTGTCAAAAATGTTTTGTAAACTAATTTTTTTCCAAAACTTATTATAATTATAAAAATGGTCCAAAAATGCGGATAGAACAAATTAAAACCTATTTGATGCTTCAATAAACTTGAAATTGGTCATTTAAGGGGCGGAGATCCAAAGAATGGTATTGGAGGGCAGGGACATCATAAATTTGAATGTATCCTGAAGTCTTTACTGATCAGTTAGTGATCGAATCATTGACAAATATCGCAAATAAAGATTTACCTCTGCCTGCATTAAAAATATGTCCGGGAATGTTCTGGATAACAATACTCCGCTCTTCTGTAAATTTTTGACGGCAAACGAGTATATTTCCGGTCTCTAATTAGCCAATCAGAATCACGGTATCACTTTCAGCCAATGAGCGCTTGATAAAAATTAATATCCAATGCACCGGCAACAAACAAACGAAAAAATAAATCTACACAAAATCCATTCTGCAAGGTACACATCACAACTTTCTGCTGTACAAAACCCAAAATTGCACCGCGGAACACCTTTTCACGTGTACACACATAAACACGACTGGGACCAGAGGACCTCTGAGCAAACCTCGTAGTGGCTTATCTCCTCCGAAAGTAAGTAGGAAGAAGGCGTCAGCAAGGCGAGAAGCGTACCAGACGGTCCTTTTGACCCAGTTAAAATAAAAACCCGGTTGACTGCAAACAACAGAAACATCTCCAATTTTTAGCTCTTCATGCTGTGACTTCCACGGAGCAAATCATATAATCGAAAATTACGTAGAATACCCGCTATTTTGGGGTTCTTAAAATTCTGACGTGAAACATTAATTAATACTAGTGATGTGCCCCGGAGCTTCGAGCTCTGGAGCGCCGAACTCCGCTCTATTTTTTCACTAAATTCATGAATAATTGACGAGTGATGCTATAAATTATTTTGTCAAAATTTTTTTGTAAATTGTCCTAAAAATGCAAATAAACACGATGGTCAAAACCCTTCCATTTAAACGGAAGTTGTTCAGTGTTAAAGATCTTTACAAAGTCATGATGTTATAGAATCACGTTTAGCCATTAACGCTAGGGAAAAATTGATCTCCAATGAGCGTAGAGATCTCCAGTTTTTAGCTCCTCCGACAACCATGGAACAAAAGATATATGACGTGATCACGATTATACTATATGACATTTTAACGGTCCTTCAAATCTTAAAGTGAGAGTAACTTTAAATGCATTTTAAGGTTAAATAAGTTTAAAATGTTCATTTAAAGGGCTAAGCTTTGGAGCTCCGAAGCTCCCTACGCTTTAAATGGCCGGAGTTTCGGAACATGATATTGGAGGGTAGCAACATCACTAACTAATACAAAAGACATTAAAGGTGTATCTCAGACTTATTTATTTACAATATTAAAATTATGCTATTTATTTTTAACCCATATCGCGGGTAAAAAATTTAATATAAACATAACAGAAGCACTTTTTTTCAAAATTTTTAAAAATGCAATACAATTCAAACTTTTTGTCTTTAAGTGATTTTATTGGTAAATTTTACCCGGCGCCCCAAAACTTTGTAACTTCTTTTGGTCAAAATAACGATTCAAGAAATATGGCCAAAATCTTTCAACGATTGCAAAAATAGGCTTTTGAAGCATTTGTTCTTCGCCACATTCGCTTTTATATAAAAAAGGGTAATTTTGGCTTCAATTCGATACGCTGATTATAAATTTCAACGAAATTTTTGTTGAAATATTTGAGTTTTAGTAAAAAACCTGCTTTTGTGAATAATACAATAGCACTTTTTTGCTTTGAAAAATTACAAGAGAGTTTCTTTGCTATTCATAAAATTTTAGACCGGGTTTATTCGGACTAGCTGTGTTTATTTTTATGGAAAAATCTGGGGTCCCTATTTTAAAATGTCATTTTTGGCATTTTTTAATTATTTTTTAAACGAAACTCATTATAAAAATTTTACATAAAAATCATTTACGACCAAACAAACAAAACAAACGGTACCTTACTATCATAGGTGGCGCGGGAGCGCCACGGGGCGTTTAGCCCCGTGGCGCCGCGCCAACCATTATTAGAGAACGTGGGTAAATTTTGGAATTCAGAACCTTCTTCTTCTTATTATTATTATTATTCCAACGCTCAATCCTTAAAAGCTATATTCCTCATTCGTTACTGATTGATCAAAAATAAACATGGGCTCATTAGAAAGAAGAAGGAATTACGCAACTTTCTTAGGAAGCACTTTTTTCATTTAGGTCCTTGTTATTGATTTATTGATCAAAATAAAAAATTGAAAAATACGCAAATAAAAACTCCCAACCGCACAATAACAGCCTTTTGGCAACGATAAGGATTGCACAGAGCTGACAACGAACATCCCCTCATAGAAACCGCACAAAAAAGCAGACGGAACGGAACGGAACCAGCTCGGTTCAGAATGGTGGCAGAAACGGAACCAGTTCCCAGCGCCATCTGCTTCAACCGCGCGGAAAACGACAAAAACAACAGAGTACTTTTTTAATTCTTGCATTACTGATGACAAAATTAATTCAAAGTTTTATTTATTAAAAAATAATAACAAGCGTCGGTGGCGCGGGAGCGCCACGCGCCAGTTTATTGTTAAATATATTTAGTTTGATTTTACACTTCTTTTATTTTTGCCAAGTTCATTGTAATCAATTACGTTATAATAGCGTGTCGTGACATTTGAGTCACGATAATAATATCTACAGCTAAATGGTTTAAGTAACAAAATCCTTGTTTTTTTAATTGCGTAATTAAATTCTTTCTATAAACGTTTTTTAGTAATTCTTTTTTATTATTAAAATTTACCGTTTATTTCTTAATTAAAACAAAGTGCGTTGGGCATACGCGCGCAGAGTTTATTTATTAACGGCTCTACAGGCCGCTCGGCACTTCACTGCACTCGCGTAATGGCCGCCCCTATGTAGCCGAGGGCGCAGCCAGTCAAAAGGCTCTGCGGGAGTTTGTTTATGGTTTTTATATTTATGTTTGACGCGCGGTTTTGACCGCATAATTTACCGTTTTGCTTACTGTTTATGGATTTTATATGTAATGTTAGATAAAAAGAAAGTTATATTAAAATCCTTTGGACTACAATAAATAAAACGGGAAGCAAATTTCGTCCAAAACTGGTAACTTACAAGCATTCTGCCGATAACTATGACGGATCCACGGAATTTCGACACACACCTTTAATATGTTGGACTCATACAAAATTCCACTGCGCCTAACTCAAGAAGATGTGTCGACATGGTAGCAGAGCGTGGTTACCTCTTGCTATTGCTAATCAAACTCTTTGATATTCCGTACTACTTCTGTGAATTTCTGGCTTTCACGACGTCAATTGCCAACTGCACGGCAATTTAAAATGCTTGTTTGGATTTCTGATATTTCCAATTACTGAAAAGTTTGTTCCGTTATAATCTGCTACTGAACTTTGTTTTAAACTGAATTAAAAAAATATTACAAAGCAAAAAATTTGTCTTTGGTTGGAAGTTTACGAACTTTTTTTTTGCTACAGCGGACTCATAACAAAACCGTGGTAGCTGATTGAGCCTTTTAATGCTAATGCTTGCATTCATTATAAACTATCGGCGAGTCAAATTAAACTATGGTTATTTCTAATAATTTTTTGCCGATAACTTGAGTTACTGTTGTGTTTTGTCGCCATAAACTGATTTTTTAAAAGCGACTATTTTTTTGTGTTGCAGCAATGGGTGAAGTTATGTTTCCCGACTTGGTTTCTTGCTACTAAGTCGCGGAAAAGTCGCTGCTACGACTTTTCCCTTTCTGTTGCTGTAACTACTAAAAAATTACCGCAGATATTATATTTGATATTATTTGTGGGCGTAACGATCAATTTGGTTTCTAACTACCCAGTCACCAAAAAGATTGCCGCTACAACTGATTCTTATGCCACGGTAGTGCTAAATAATTTTTTGCCGTGAAATTAACTGTTTATTCTACGCCCGTCTGCTTCTTTTATCGTCGCCTTAATTCAACTTGTTTGGAATTACTGCGACCTTGCGGAAATGCGTTTTTGCTTTTTTGGAATTATTACGAAACTGTTATTATTTGCTACGGCTAAAGAGCAATTTTTTTTAACTAAACTGTGTTTGCTTTGAAACTTTCAACAATTTAATTGCCAAACTTTACTTATTCTGTCTGTGGTCTAACTGTATGGTGTTGATTTTAAGTGAATTACCTTTGACTACAGTGTGTGTTAATTATTAATCATTGAACTGTGGTTATTGTGGATAATTTAACGACCAAAACAAAAATTTTCCTTGATAACTGAAATTTAAGAATAATTGCCGCCAAATTTGTTTATTTTTTGCTGTTCAATTCGTCATATTTATTTGGAAAAATCGGCGATCGCATAATTATTACTATGGATACAAAGTTTTGCTGCGTCCAGCTTTTTACGACTTGTGCAGTCTTTATTCTGAATATAAAAATTGGCTGTGGTGCTGTTACTATTTTGGAGATTTGTATCATTTATTGCGATATACAATTGAATTTATTCACTGTTATTTGCAGCAGCGCTAATTACCGGATTTTTTTTTGCTTATGGGCGTTTACAGTAATGTTACAGTAATTTTGCTACCAGGTTTGCTTCTTTTACCGCAGCCTTAGCGAAAATTATTCCTAACTGTTTTTGGTCTGTATTTGCTTACTGCGGCGCCCTTTCCTGTGGCGGCGCCTTTGGAATAAATTTGCCGCCCCCTGGACTTTGCTTGCTGCCGCGCCTTTGATTTTTTGCCGCCAGCCTCCTGTGGCGGCCCTGTGGAATAATTTCCGGTCCCTGAACATTCCTTGCTGCGACGCTTTGTACGTTTTGCCGCCTACCTTTCCCTTTCTTTTGGCGACGCCTGAGGAAAAATTTCCCGCCCTTAGACGTAAATATAATCGAAAAGTATTATTCATCTGGAACTATGGTTAGAAAGGCTCAATTAGAAAAAGCTAACGAACAACTTGTAAGTGGTATAGCAGAAACAAGCAAGCTTGTTTAACAGAACAAGTCATTGATCAGGAAATACAAGTTCATTTAAAGTCTCTAAAAACATTACAAGGAAAGTTACAACACAATTTAAAAAAGCATCAGACCCTTTTAGCTGACTGTCCTATTGATGAATGGGAAGAAGATGAATCTTTTCTTTCTGCATCTGATGAAACTATTCCTGACGTTGAAGATCTTCTGATAGAGATCCAGACTGACATTGAAATGACAGAAGTAAAAATAAAAGAGCAAAAAAAAAGGTCAAGACCGTTCAGACAGACTAGAAAAGGAGCAAAAAAAAGTTGGAAAATGCCAAAGACATTGAAATTAAGATAGGAAAAATTCGTCTGGAGCTGGAAAACGACAGAATTAAACAAGGACTTCAACCGCAAGTGGCTACTACACTGCCTGTAGCCCCTACCAAATCATCTGTTCACCTTCCGAAATTAACATTACCAATATATTCTGGAAAACTTGAAGACTTTCCTTCTTTTTGGGATTCGTTTTCAGCAGCTGTGAACGAAAATCCAAATCTTACCTCAGTGGAAAAATTCACTCACCTTAAATCTCTCTTAAAGGGAGAAGCTCAAAAATCTGTAGCAGGCTATAAGCTGACTGACGCTGATTACCAACCTGCTGTGGAAAGACTAAAAGAAGAGTTTGGCAATAATACTGTGGTCATAAAATCTTTGATGACTACACTTCAAAATTTGCCGCCTTCAACTACTGAGACTAAAAATCTGCGGTCAACTTTTTCCGAAATAGAAAGAATTCGACGTTCACTGGCAGCTCTAGGTGAACCTATAGATGAAAGTAAATTAGTTCTGCATACCATTAGGGAAAAAATACCTAACGAAAATCGCTGATCCTGAGCGGTAAAGATCCAGCCACTTGGACTGTAAATTCCTTTTGTCAAGATTTACGACATTATATCTTGATGTGTGAGCAAGAAGAGTATGGAGAAGAATCGATTGTTAATCAAAAGAAGCCTGGTGAAAGCTCACAATCTTCCAAACCATGGCTAAACAACAACAAAGGTTCAAACTCCTACAAAAATAACTTAAATTTTTCCAAATCAAAACCACACAACTCACAGTTCAAAGGCTCTGGACAAGCTTTACTATCAACAGAAACTAAGGCTAAAGGTAAAACAGCTGTTAAACCTTTAATTACTGAACGGCGTTCAAATGAGCCTAAATACCCATGTCCATACTGTGGTAAAAATGGACATTGGAGTGACGACTGCTGGAGTTATCCAAACATTCAAGCAAGAAAAGAAAAATTAAAAAACAACTGTATCCTTTGTCTTAAGTCTGGCCACTTTATAAAAAACTGTCCATGTTCTGAAAAAATCTACACCTGTGTTTATTGTGCTGAAAAGAATGCTCACCATCGCAGTTTGTGCCCCAAGCAGCCTGTAATGACTGGTTATAACCAAAATTCGACTTCTAATATGGCATCAAGCAACACTGCACAAAGTACAATAGCTACAGAGCCGTCAGTATTGGCTTCTGGAGAAGAAGTCCTTATGCAAACTGCCTGTGTCATTGTCAAAAGTCCAGATCTGCAATACTCTGCTAGTGCCCATCTTTTGTTTGATACTGGCAGTAGTAGAAGTTATATCACAGAATCGCTTGCTAAAGAACTAAATCTTAAACAGAAAGAAAACAAACGCTCTCAGTGTTCACTTTTGGAACAGCAACGTCCAAAGAAATTTCAACTCATGTGACTAAAATCAAGATTCAACTGCAGAATCAACGTTACCTGGAGGTACAAGTCAATGTAGTACCTAGCATAACTGGAAAAATTAGGAAAGCCAAGGTTGACGACGTTCTGCTAAAACCATACTGGAACCTTACAATGGCTGACCAAACCCTAATACTGAAACTTCAAAAACCCTAATACCAAACCCTGAAACTTCACAGACTACTGACCTTATGATTGGTAACGATTACTACAGCGATTTGGTCACACTTGAAAGAAAAATGCTAAAACCGGGACTTTATCTGCTGAATTCTAAGCTTGGTTGGATTCTAAGTGGCAGAACATCTGACGTTCAAGCCAAAGGAACTCCAGTTTCAATGTTAACATTGACAAAAACTACAATGGACAGCTCATCTTCAGCTTTGATATCTGTTCCAAATCTTGAAAAAATTAATTTAGCAAGCCTATGGGATCTGGAAACCCTAGGAATTAAAGAGTCCGGCTTAGAAACTAGCGATGACCAAGCGATTGAGATTTTCAACAATACTGTTTCTTTTGAAAATGGGCGTTATCAAGTCAAATGGCCATGGAAAGAAAGGCATCCTGATTTACCTGAAAATTACAATCTGGCCATTGGACGACTGAAGTCCCTCCAAAAACGATTGAACTCTGAGGAAATACAAAAATATGCTGAAATAATTGATGATCAAGGGCTGAAATAATTGATGATTAATCAATTGATGCAAAAGGGCATTGTAGAACAAGTTACTGATACATCAGTTATTGGAAAAATTAAGCATTATATTCCGCACCATGCGGTACAAACACCTCAAAAAACTACAACCAAGATTCGTGTAGTTTATGATGCGTCAGCAAAAACTAGGGCTACCAACAAAAGCCTCAACGATTGCCTTCACCGTGGTCCAGTTATGCTTGAAGACCTCTGTGCCTTATTACTTCGATTTCGTTTGAATAAAATCGCTTTGATCTCTGATATTGAGAAAGCTTTTTTGCAAGTTGGACTACAACCTCCTGAAAGAGACGCCGTTCGTTTCTTGTGGTTACAGGATCCACAAAAACCTGTATCTGACTCTAACCTAGTGACATACAGATTTACAAGAGTTCCATTTGGCGTCATATCAAGTCCACACCTATTAGCTGCTGTGGTGGAATATCACCTGAAAAAGATAGGTTCTTCAGTGGCAGAAAATATTAGAAAAAATATATACGTGGATAATGTGGTGACTGGGGTTAACTCTTTGGAAGATGCCAAGCAGTTCTATGCAGAAGCAAAGAAAATTTTTTCTGAAATTTCAATGAACCTGCGCGAGTGGGGTTCCAACAATCTGCAGTTTAACCTCAGTATTCCAGAAAAAGATCGAACGCCAGACACTCCTATAAAGGTTCTGGGTATTCTGTGGAACCCAAAAAAGGATACATTATCAATTTCTGAAGCAACCAGCCAGGATTCCAAAAGTTCAGCAAATGAAAACTGCACTAAAAGAAGACTGCTGTCTAAAACAGCTGGATTGTTTGATCCTTTGGGTCTTTTTTCGCCCATTACTTTGCAAGCAAAACTGCTTCTGCAAAAATTTTGGAATCAAAACCTAGACTGGGATACCCCGGTTGGTCTTGAATATGAAAAACAATGGAATTTAATTCAGCAAAACTTTGAAAAAGTTTACAATTACTCTTTTCAACGATATTTGAAAGTGGACAAGTTAAAGGCACAGAAATATCAGCTTTTGTGTTTTTGTGATGCTTCAAAAAACGCCTACTCTACTGCTATTTACCTTCGCGTTTCTGAAAATGAAAAATCTTGGTCAAACTTGCTGTTCTCCAAGTCAAGAGTAGCACCAAAAAAAGAACTCACAATTCCTAGACTAGAACTTATGGCCTTTTTGGTTGGAGCCAGAAGTTTGAAATTTGTAAAAGCAGCTTTGCAACTTCCATTTGAAAAAACAATCATCTGGTCAGATAGCCAGTGTGTGCTTCACTGGCTCAAATCTAACAAGATAATGTCTGTGTTTGTGGAAAACCGGTTCAGTGAGATTAGAATGTTGATAAATGGAGAACTAAAGCCCTGCAGTATCCGTTATGTCCGTTCAGAAGAAAACCCTGCTGACTTGCCTTCAAGAGGAATGAACACAAGCGACCTTGTGAACCATTCACTTTGGTGGAATGGACCTTTATGGCTGGAAAAACCAGAATCGGAATGGCCAAACTGGAAGGTGCCAGAAATCACTCCAGAACTGCTGAGTGACATTGCTTCAGAAACAAAAACAAAAGGAACTACTACTTTGTTTGAAGTTTCAAACGTCGCTGGGAATGGCCCTGTGGGAAAAGCCAAAGAAAAGCTGCAGGAGCCTTTACTGAAAATGGAGAATTTTTCAAAACTCTTACGATTGATACGGGTGACAGCATGGGTTATGCGTTTCATAAACAAGTTAAAGAAAAATAAATCGTATGATAACGAACTTTCTGCAACAGAACTAGACCAGGCTCAAATTTTTTGGTTAAAATGTGTTCAGCTAGAAGCGTTTGCAGAAGAAATCCAGTACTTAAATTCAAAAAGCAAAAATAAACTTACTAAAAATCAGCTAGTCCAGCAACTTGGTTTATCACTGGACTCAAACCACTTGTTGCGTTGTCATGGTCGTCTTGAATTTGCTGACCTTACAGAAGATTCCAAATATCCAATCTTATTGCCAAAAGAAAACCACTTGACTCAGCTAATTATTGAAGATACCCACAGAAAAATTAAACACTTTGGTGTTAATTACACGCTTTCTGAAATCCGACGTCATTACTGGGTCCCTCAAGGACGCGCAACTGTCCAAAAAATACTGAAAAAGTGTCTGACGTGTAAACGGTATGAAGGCGGACCGTTCAAACTCCCAAAAATGCCTTCTTGGCCTCCACAAAGAGTAGCTGAATCTAAACCTTTTACTTACGTTGGTCTTGATTACCTAGGCCCCCTATATGTTCGAATCCCAGCTGACAACTCCACCGTCAAAGTATTTGTCTGCTTATTCACATGTATGGCAGTTAGGGCTGTTCATCTAGAACTGATGACAGATATGTCAGCTGACTGTTTCTTACTGGGACTAAGACGTTTCATAAGCCGCAGAGGAGTACCCATAGAAATAATCTCAGACAACGCCCCCCAGTTTAAGCTTGTGCGCAATACACTGGAAAGGGTTTGGAATGAAATCCAAAAATCATCTGAAGTCCAGGACTATGTCACCAATCAGAAAATAACTTGGAACTTTATAGTTGAATACGATCCTTGGATGGGAGGTTTCTATGAAAGATTGGTGGGCCTAGTAAAACGAGCTTTAAGAAAAACCTTAGGAAGAGTAATGTTAACGAGGGATCAAATGGAGACCACACTGTTGGAAGTAGAAGCAGCTGTAAACTCGCGTCCATTAACATATATTGGAAGCGATTTTGATTCTGGTACCGCTATCTGTCCCTCTGACTTTTTAAGTCTAAATTCTCAACACAGTTTTGGCCCTATTACAAGCTTGGATGCACATACAAGTTCTGGTGAGCTGCTTGATCCAGACTTTTTGCCTAAGCGTTGCTCAGCGACAGCTCTGTTAAACTCCTGGAGGAAAGGACATTATCTTCTGGAACAATTCTGGAGAGTATGGAAACAGGACTATCTTCAGAGTCTGCGTGAAAGGATGCAGCATCATCACGCCCAGTCGCGAATTACCAGTAATCAACTTCCTAAAATTGGACAAGTTATTGTTTTGAAGGATCAATCGCCACGCGCCACTTGGAAATTGGCAAAAATTCTTCGCTTCAGACCCAGTGCAGATGATCTTGTAAAGGCAGCCAAAATCCTTCTCCCCAATGGACACAAGCTTTGGCGACCACTTAATCTTCTGTATCCACTGGAAGCTGAAATTTCTGAAAAATTAGAAAACACAGTAGATGAGAGTGAAAAAGTGATAAAAACTGACACAAATGACACCCAATCTGACGATTCTCAGACAAATCTTAAACAATTTGATAAAAACAAACGAGTTGCAGCTATAAAAGCTCGTGAAGCTCTTCGTCAACTTTTCATTGATTGAAACTCTTATAACTATGATCCATTTTGGAGGATTATAGTTACTATTTCTTGTCGATTGTGTTATTACTTAGCAAATATAAGCACAGTTTATTGTTTTTATAATCAAACTTATTGCATTCTTTTTATTATAAAAAACTGTGGGTTTTTTTTGCTTGGTTAAATTTTTAACGTGTTTTTTTTTGTTGCTCAAGGGCAGTGTCGTGACATTCGAGTCACGATAATAATATCTACAGCTAAATGGTTTAAGTTACAAAATCCTTGCTTTTTTAATTGCGTAATTAAATTCTTTCTATAAACGTTTTTTAGTAATTCTTTTTTATTATTAAAATTTACCGTTTATTTCTTAATTAAAACAAAGTGCGTTCCGCATACGCGCGCAGAGTTTATTGATTAACGGCTCTACAGGCCGCTCGGCACTTCACTGCACTCGCGTAATGGCCGCCCCTATGTAGCCGAGGGCGCAGCCAGTCAATAGGCTCTGCGGGAGTTTGTGTATGGTTTTTATATTTTATGTTTGACGCGCGGTTTGGACCGCATAATTTACCGTTTCGCTTACTGTTTATGGATTTTATATGTAATGTTAAATAGAAATAAAGTTATATTAAAATCCTTTGGACTGCAATAAATAAAACGGGAAGCAAATCCCGTCCAAAACTGGTAACTTACAAGCATTCTGCCAATAACTATGACGGATCCACGGGATTTTGACACACACCTCTAATATGTTGGACTCATACAAAATTCCACTGCGCCTAACTCGAGAAGATGTGTCGACGGGGGGGGGGGGGGCGGAAAATTAGGGGTTTTTTCGCTAATCCCAGATTAGTGAAAAATTAAATCTGAGATTAAATCTTTGTTTTAATTAAATACCGTCACAAATTAAATTCGTTACACTAGATTATCTTTCTACTAGTATGTTCACCCTGTGGAAAAAGTCGCTAATCTCAAATAAACTTTCTTTAAGTCCGATTAAACCTTAAGCATACCACTCATAGTGCTTACAACTCTGTCGTGCAGATTAGATTTTTCGTTTTAATGAGATTCACATTATTTTTTTGTTAATTAGTGTAGAATACACATAAAATTTTTATTTGTATGTTCTATATTTAATTAAGAAAAAATATTAAAAATTTTGAAAATGCTGATAGTTTTATATTCAAAGTGAAATTTTGAAAAAAAGAGTACATTATGAAGCTATATAATCACTTTTACCCAATGAGTGCTTTTCAAAAAAATTAATCTCCAAGAAACGTTAAAATATCCAATTTTTAACTATTCCCATTTTTATTCCCATGGGCAAAACATATAGCCGCACAAAACGTGAATGGTACCCATACCCATCATTTGAAGGCTCTTAAAATTCTATTGTGCTGAGTGATTCTCATTAAAAATACTAAAAATAAATTTGTTCAGAATAAAATTAGCGACGAGATCAAGTAAACACATAACAGTCAGTCTTAAAGAAAGTATCTCGTCTGGAAAAACACCTGACGCCAATCAATAATAATTGATTTCTTTATTTATTTTATTTTTAATGGCTTTCGCGTGTTTTTTTTTTCTTCCGTAGAACGTAGAACGTAGAACGGTTACAGTCTTAGTTCCAGCCTAAAGGAATTTAGTTTTAGTTCTAGATATATTACCATAATTTGCACCGATATCGTGCATTTTCAAAATTTTAATTTTTTCAAATTTTATTGGTACTTGACTGAAAAACATTCAAGGTAGCCATTGTACTGGTGCTCTATACTGACATTTTTTGGACGACTATCACACTACTAGGACTGGAACAAAATCCGAGTACTGAAACAATGACACGACTAACTTCACGCAAAAATGTTTTTATTTAAATATATTAATTTTTGTTTTAAGAAATCTAAAAGTCTGGTATACGTTCAAACAATCTAGTGCGAATCTAGCATTTGCTAGATTATTACTACTTGCTTCATTTGAAGGTTTATTTCTTTCCAAAAAACCTTTGATCTTTCCTTTCTTTTTCAGGTAATAATAAACAGTTATGCACACTCCTGCAGCAATACATAGAACTCCCAAAAGCGTAATCAATACGTATTCGACCGTTTTACTTGGAGCTTGTGTCTAAAACCATTTTTAAACTAAAAAAAACAATATAATAACATAAAAAAATTTTTGATGCGATTATGCTTCTTGCAGCTTTTAAATTTTAAGAGGAAAAAATTCAGCGATTTTTTAAAAAAGCTGCCACCCTGTTTTTGTGGAATTAAAACCATAGCTATATAATCTAACATAAAAATAAAAAAAATATGTAACTCCATTGCTCAGACCCATTTGCTGCCCAAATTTGTGATTCGCCCTAAGTGGAAAGCACTCTATAATTATAGTACTCACTACTAACATGTTCTAATTCTAATCAAGGCTTTGTTTCTGAAAACGTGACCCTATTTTAACCCTGCTATGGCACAAATTAGCGCACCTTCCAATATATTATATCATAAAGTTTATATTAGGATTAAGTTTTTTTAAGGCAGAGGCTCTGGATGTTTTATATGAACGCCTAAGACCCTGTATCAGCAGTGTTGCTGGTATACAGATTTAGTCAATGGCCCCATTCCTCAGAGGGAATTTTAGGGAGTGGCGTGAGGTCAGGAATATTAATATAAAATTTATTTTCAAAAAATATGATACAAAATAATAAACTAAACAAAGAAAAACAAACAAAAAAAACTTAAAAGAAAAGAGCGCTTTTAACCCAGAGAGTGTCCTAAGAGAGTTAAAATTTGGAAAAAATTAACACTGACATCTTTATGAAAATAGCTCATTTAAAGGGAGGCCCTATGAATTTCAATGATTTTTGTCTCTAAATTGGCTTAAACTTATTGAAAAAAGTTATTAGTCGATTAAGAATTCAAAATATTATGTTTTTGAAAAGATCGACAAAGTAATTGAATACTTAACAACGAAAAGTGAATGAACTTTCCTTCCTAAGCAAAAAAAAGAAATCAGCTAAATGGGGTATCAATGGAAAACTTAAAGGAATGTCACGATAGGGTGAAATTTTTATAAACATTTACATGAACATTTTGTTTTACGCTGGACAAAATGACACATTTTTTCTAAAAAACGTAGGAAATCCCCTCCCAAACCAGAAAACAGATAGGGTTAAATGAGGTATACCTTAACTATAAAACTATCTGTTTACTTCGGGCATCTAAACGTCATAACATTTACAAAAGCAAATGGGGCTGAAAATACAAGAAAACTTATATGTTAGCCGTATGGCTATTTGTTTATAAAACCAACATACTGTTGTATAAAAAATAATATCTCCAGATTCTTTTATTGAATTTTTATTGCCAAATAAATTTTGATGAGTATGAGTATCATTATTTACTTTGAAATCTAAATAAAGAAGTTTAAAGTTAAAACATTGTTTTGTAGTTCATTAATAAGAATTATTTACTGCACATATTCTTATGTATTTTTATCATGGGTGGCGCGGGAGCGCCACGGGGTGATTTAGCCCCATGGCTCCCCGACAACCATAATTAGAGAACGTGGGTAAATTTTGAAATTCATGTTTATATTCTTTTTCTTCTTCGTCTTCTATTTAATTTAAAACCTAAATAAAGAAGTTTAAAGTTAAAACATTGTTTTGTAGTTCATTATTAAGAATTATTTACTGCACATATTCTTATGTATTTTTATCATGGGTGGCGCAGGAGCGCCACGGGGTGATTTAGCCCCGTGACTACGCGACAACCATAATTAGAGAACGTGGGTAAATTTTGAAATTCATGTTTTTCTTCTTTTTCTTCTTCTTCTTCTTTTATTTAATTTGAAACCTAAATAAAGAAGTTTAAAGTTAAAACATTGTTTTGTAGTTCATTAATAAGAATTATTTACTGCACATATTCTTATGTAGTTTTATCATGGCTGGCGCGGGAGCGCCACAGGGCGATCTAGCCCCGTGGCTCCGCGACAACCATAATTAGAGAACGTGGGTAAATTTTGAAATTCATTCATGGTTATCTTCTTCTTCTTCTTCTTCTTCTTCTTCTTCTTCTTCTTCTTCTTCTTCTTCTTCTTCTTCTTCTTCTTCTTCTTCTTCTTCTTTTTCTTCTTCTTCTTTCTTCTTCTTCTTCTTCTTCTTCTTCTTCTTCTTCTTCTTCTTCTTCTTTTTCTTCTTCTTTCTTCTTCTTCTTCTTCTTCTTCTTCTTCTTCTTCTTCTTCTTCTTCTTTCTCTTCTTCTTTCTCTTCTTCTTCTTTTTCTTCTTTTTCTTCTTCTTCTTTTTCTTAAAAAGTAATTGAAATCATTTGTGGTGCGGGAGTGCCATACAACTATGTAGCCCAACGGTACCGTTCCAACTCTAATTAATTAGAGAAAGTGGGTCATATCATGTTCATCTTCTTCTTTTTGTTTTTATTTCAAAAATACAAATATAATCCTTGCTGGTACGGCAATTTAGACCCACTCCACCGTTCCACCTATATAATTAAAGAACGTGTGTAATTTTTTTAATTAATTTTCATCCTTTTTATTTTTATTTCAAAAAATATAATTGAATTATCAGTGGCACGAATGCGCAGATATTGTTTATTAAGATAGTTTTTGAAGTTGATTCACAAAAAATGGTAGAATAGCCCTGAAAAATGCTCTGAGAATAGAGCAGGAAAAGTGGGCGATTATTTCCCCAGACGTCTGTTTAAACAGAAAAGATGTGGACTAGTCAAGATAGACATTATGTGCACCATAGGAAATTTACATATGATTTGGCCAGCTGCCCACTGAATAAAAATTTTTACCATAAAATAATTTGTTTATACGTTAAACTAATTAGACAGCACTGTTGCATATTTTTTTGGTCTGATGAAATGACAATTGAAAAAATCATACTCACAGCAATCTTAGACAAGCGCGAAATCGCCACTTTTTCATATTTATAGTTGTTTCTTACACGTACAAATAAAACCTTCTAATAAAAAAGTGCCGATTTCGCTCTTGTCAAAGATTGCTGTATTATTTTTTTCTATTGTTATTTCATCAGACTAAAAAATCCAACAATGCTGTGTAATTAGTTCTTTTTTTTATAGCTGAAGCGGGCCGGCAATGGTTATTATTCCATATTGCCGCCTACCACGCTATATCAGCACTGTTGTTGATGTAGAATGTTAGTCGAAGGCCCCACCTCTATCAGAGGATTTTAGGGAGCAGATGTGAGTTTTACATTCTGTATGAGAATAATATATAATAATATTATTGAAAAGGAAATAACCAAAAAAAACAAAATTATAACTTAAGGTAAATTAAATAATAATATGATAGTTAGATAGCATAAAAAGATCAAAAAATAGAGGTAAGATATGATAGGATAGTGTAAAATAACTAAAGGTTAGTTTACCTTATTTGGCGTAATCCCCGTTGTAGGTTGTCTAGGGGAAATTAAATGTCTATAAAAGGTACTTGAAAGTGCGGTTGCGCATCGTTACTGCGACGCTCCTGATATATGGGCTGTGAACAGAAAAAAAACCTTCAAACCTAGGCAAGCCTATTTACTTTGACCTAAATAAAAATCCTCTTGATCTTTCCCTTCTTGTGTTCTTTTCAATGTATTTATCGTATGGTAGAAGTTTTTTTTCAGTGGGCAGTTGGCCAAATCAAATGCAAGTTTCCTATGGGGCACACAATGTTAATCTCAGACTAGTCCACATCCTTTCTGTCTAAACACACGCCCCGGGAAAAATGGCTCCTTTTTCTTGCTTTATTCTCAGAGCATTTTTCAAGGCTATTTGTTAAAATACACAAAAACACCATAAATTTAAGAAATTCCCTGTTTATACAATTAAAATATACTCTGTTTTTCTTTTTGTTTAAACATTTTCATAAAAATTGTTGATTTCCGTTAATAACTGATTTGGTATGCTTTTTGAGCTAAGGTAAATGTGGTGCTCGTGCTATATTCTACAGTTGTTATGATTTTAAAGATTTTGATTTTGAAAAACAATTTTGTGCGGTTCATTATTAAGAATTATTTATCGTACACATACTTATAGAATTTTATATATTTCTTTAAATACACAAAAACACTATGCATTTAAAAAAGTTTCTGTTTAGACAATTAAAAATCTTTTTACTTTTTGTATAAACCTTTCCATAAAAACTTCTAGTTGTTGTGGTATGATGGTATAGTGCCGTGGTATGGTTGCCGTGGTCTAACTGATATAGTGGTTGGGCGGTTTTTTGAGCTGGGGTAATTGTAGTGTTATATTCTTCAGTTGTTTTTGATTGTACTGATTTTTCTGCACTTAGACAGTCAATAAGGTTGTGGAATTGTTTAAATACTAATTTTTGTGGGCAAAGTAGGGGAAGTTTTTATAGAAAATTACGTGATCCTAATGTACTGCAACAGTTGTTTCAAAATAACCAATTTTACAATGTATATTAATGTTAGTTTTTTATCTATTTTTTTTTCAAACTGTTTTCCAATTATTTGTTTACCCATCATAGCAATCTTAGTATTGTTAGTTTAGGGTTGCCGTTTGTGTTGTGTTTTTGATGGAGTCCGGAATCCTTTCAGAAACATAATGCTGGCGGCTTCTTTTGTATTTTCATGGTTGGTTGGTGTGATGGGTGAGCATGTTACTTGTTTTTTATGTTATTATAATTATATTTATATTTATATGTGATTAAATAGGTAGATACAAGTCTAAGTGCAGTATTTTTACTAGCTTTTGTGTCAAGTGTTGTGCTATTGTCAATGATTGTTTTTAATCCTGGAGATCCATATAAATAGACTGATGTTGGTGCCTATAATATTTTATTGTTACGCTATTTTTAAAATGAAATTTTATCACAAAGATTACAGAGAAGGATATAAATAAAAATACAACAACACCTAACGACGAGATAAAATAAAAGTAAGTTATCCAAGGTTTAGAGTAAGTTGACCTATTAAGAAACTTATTTAGGTTCATAGGAGGCGAGGAAATTTGGAGCTTGAGCTTGGAATTGAAAACTGGAAATTTGGAGCCTGAAATTGGCAATTTACAGCCAAACGTTTAACATCGCTAAAAGCTTTTCAAAAGCCTAAAGTTAGGCCTCTGGCACAGGCCTCTGGAAAATCTTGACACAGGCGCTGCCACATATAACATAAAAATAGAGAGAAATATTTAAATACATAAATTTCTCAGACAGTAAATCCCCAATTAGGGCGCGACCTATCAGATACTTGCTCCAAGCGGATCGCGCCACATTTCGGTTTTGCCCAAGTTAGGGCTTTAAATTGTGTTCGAGCAATTTACTCTCTGTTTTTTTTAGCGATACTGGTAAAAAGTTGACAAAAATTTTTTTGTTTGCGGTCTTATAACTTGTGAACGCGCTGAGATCAATATGCAAATATCTCGCGTTAAGGTCTTTGTACTTTCGGCTACCTCCTAAAAAAATTGTTTTTTTCAAAAAGTTTGGGGGGTTAGGCCCAAAATTGCCGAAATTTACGGTCGATTTTTTCGGCCAAATTTCTAACTTTTTACCATATGGGGATTTACGTCTGAAAATTTTTTGGCAGATTGCCCATACTTTTCTGAGCTCAAAAATATATAATTTGTTAGGGGTAACCTACCTGGGTCGGCTACCCGGAGAGGTTAAAGGGGTCAATTTCACGATTTTTGCTAAAAATCTTTGTATGGGGGACACCAAATGCATATTTTGGCATCATGCTCAAAAACTGTTAGAGCCACAGGCCTGAGACCAGGGGGGATTTATGCGGAAATTTAAGTCCGACATTTTAGTGATAGTCTTAAAAAATCTTGATGCCCTAAGGCACTGCAATGGCTGACCCCTTAAAAAAACTTTTGACACAGCCCCTTTACATAGGCGAGTAATATATCATTTTAAAGCTCTCGGCGTGCTAATTTAAAAAATATAAAAAATTGCTCTAAATTGTCGGGTAACCAAAATACAGACCCCTTTGTACCCCCAAAATTAGTAAGGGGTGATTTTTTTGTTTTTGTTATTTATAAGCCGCGTTTATATTCGTTTGAAAGCTCTATGCGTGCTGTATTCAAAAATATTAATTTTAGACTAAAATTTTTTATGGTTACCGGGTTACATACCCCCAAATACCCCCCAATTTTGAAAAATGGTAATTTTGTCATTTTTTCATTTTAAGTGACATGTTTATGCTCATATGAAAGCTCTCGACGCACTGATTTCAAAAATATATGGTTTTTTAATTTTCTTCAGTGATTACCCATTTTTGCACCCATCAATGTACCCCCTAAAATTCTTAAGAGGTGATTTTATTATAATACCCTCATGTTTATACTCATATCAAAGCTCTCGACACGCTGATGTCAAAAAAATTATTTTTAACTCGATTTACCTAATGGTTACCATTTTTACAACCCAAATGTACCCCCCATATATTTTTAGGGGGTCTTCTTTATATATTTATTATAATACCCTCATGTTTATATCATATCAAAGCTTTAGACAGGTTTATCCCAAAAATATAAATTTCAACTCGATTCACCCAATGGTTACCATTTTTACAACCAATAATGTACCCCCAAAAATTTTTAGGGGGTCTTTTTTATATATTTATTATAATACCCTTATGTTTATACTCTTATCAAAGCTTTAGACACGCTTATTCCAAAAATATAAATTTCAACTCGATTCATCTAATGGTTACCATTTTTACAACCCATAATGTACCCCCAAAAATTTTAGGAGGTCTTTTCTATATATTTATTATAATACCCTCATGTTTATACTTATATCAAAGCTTTAGACACGCTTATCCCAAAAATATAAATTTCAACTCAATTCATCTAATGGTTACCATTTTTACCATAATGTACCCCCAAAAATTTTAGGGGGTCTCTTTTATATATTTATTATAATACCCTCGTGTTTAAACAGTTTTTGAGCATGATGCCAAAATATGCATTTGGTGTCCCCCATACAAAGATTTTTAGCAAAAATCGCGAAATTGACCCCTTTAACCGCTCGGGGTAGCCGACCCAGGTAGGTTACCCCTAACAAATTATATATTTTTGAGCTCAGAAAAGTATGGGCAATCTGCCAAAAAATTTTCAGACGTAAAGCCCCATATGGTAAAAAGTTAAAAATTTGGCCGACAAAATCGACCGTAAATTTTGGCAATTTCGGAGCTAACCCACCAAAATTTTTGAAAAATTTTTTTTTCAGGAGATAGCCAAAACTACAAGGACCTTAACGCGAGATATTTTCATATTGATCGCAGCGCGTTCAAAAGTTATAAGACCGCAAACAAAAAATTTTTTGTCAACTTTTTTCCAGTATCGCTAAAAAAACAAAGATACATCTGCATTATTTTTTGTTATATATTTCTGATATACTATCTATGTTAATGAGATAATTTCTTTCCCACATTGAAAGTAAGATTTAAAAAAAATCTAGTTCTGACTAATGATGACTAATGATGTTGCCCGGAGCTTTTAGCTCCGGAGCTCCAGAGCTGAGCTTTGCCTTTAGGAGCTCCAAAACAACCACTGGAGCTCCGGAGCTCTGCCCTATTTTTATACTAAGTTCGTAAATAATTAAAGAGTGATGGCATTAATGATTAATAAAGCAATACAAACTAAGGTTAAAACGTTTATTTTCCACATAATTTACACAAGAGCTTTCGGCCTTTTTTTGGTCATCATCAGTTGTACTATAAAATAAATAGGAATAAATACATATAAATTAAATAAATGTGTATAATATAAAATATAGTAAGATTTGTATTAAAGGGGTTAAAGGGGTTACGCCTTTAATATCAGCCTAAAGAAATTTAGCTTTAGTCTGATATTTGATCAAATGAGAATAAAAAATTGCTCACAGCCCCCGTGCTGTGGGTATAAATTGACCCCCAGGGGCCTATTTCGAAAATTGTAATTATAAATTAATAAACGTATTTAATTTCTTCTTATTATATTAATTAAAAAATACATTCATAACAGTGGAATTTACAGATGTTATAAATTTGAAATTTTTAAATTTTGAACGCAATTTTATTAATGTGCTTTTTATTAAAAATACAAAAGAAAATTATGCGTTTATTAATTTACAGATGCAAATTAATTACAGGCAATTTTTTTATGAAATAAGCCCCGGGGCGGTAATTTTGACCATCAGGTTAAATTTGAACCCCGGGGTGTTAAAATTGACCCCCCTCGTCACCTTTAATATTAAAGACAAAATAAAAAATCACAAAAACGACAGTAAAAACTGTCAAAGTAAAGTAGAAACAAAAAAACTATACTAAAATAAAATTACCGCAACTGAGAATGCTGAATACAATGCTGTTATTTGTGGATACAAATGTCACAACTCCCGCTGTGCTAATGTTTCAGAAATATGACGTCTTATAAATACGAGTTGTAATGTAACACTGTCGAGCGATGGTGTAACGAAGCACGTCAGTCAATGAGGTACTGAGGCTGGAGATTACAGGTTCAAGTCCTGTATCGCTCATTTTTCAGCCAAAAAAGCTAAAGACAGCAAATTGTTTCGCAATCTTTCTTTCAAAAACTCGATTTATTCGGCCTCATATTTCTGGACGTTACATTTGGTGAGCGATACACGTCCATTGGTACACCACATATGTGCCCTTGCCCGCCTTGCCGTGAGCGGAAGGTTGAAACTAGGGTTAGCTCTAAGGAGCAGGGCGTGGACTAGTGGTGGACGTGTGGCTCGGACCTTATATGGTTGTCAGATTGGAAGGCTGCGCGCTTCAATCTTGGTGGGAAGGTGTCACAACTCCCGCTGTGTTAATGTTTCAGAAATATGACGTCTTATAAATACGAGTTGTAATGTAACACTGTCGAGCGATGGTGTAACGCAGCACGTCAGTTAATGAGGTACTGAGGCTGGAGATTACAGGTTCAAGTCCTGTATCGCTCATTTTTCAGCCAAAAAAGCTAAAAACAGCAAATTGTTTCGCAATCTTTCTTTCAAAAACTCGATTTATTCGGCCTCATATTTCTGGACGTTACACAAATAAGAAATTAAAAAATTTAATAATAAGCGTGAGCACCAAATTTTAAATAGCCAGAACAAGAACAACCTTTTTCTTTTATAAAAAAAACAAAGGATTAAATATTTTGGTGTTGCTCCGTTAGCAAAACTTGATGATTCTGTCACAGTCAACAGAGTCGAACAAGCTAATTTATTGTTAAGTTCTTTTTCTCAAAATTTAACACAGGGCAGCAATAATCCAGTTTCTTTTAGCAGACAAGCTCCTATACATGTTGAATTTTCTAATATTAAATTTAAATAAAGAAATAGTTTTAAAAATACTTTTAAAGAAATAGGTTTAAAAAAACTAAAAAAACAAGCTTAGCCATACTCCACACAAATTGCCTGAAACATTTTTTTAAACTTGCATTTTCTGTTGCTGAACCACTTTCTTTAGTTTTTAATGTTTCTTTCTATTTACAATTTAGGCTGATTCACACTACATCACTTAAGACGTAACACGTTAAGTTGATCAGTAAACACTATTGTACTTAAGTCCTATCGAGCATCACTTAAGACGCAAGACAGATAGAACCGTGGTCTAGTGTTGTACAAAGTTACTTTCACTTTTACTTAAACTAATAAAAGTAACGGATTTAGGAACACATTTACTTTTACTCTTACTCCATTTTTGAAATTTAAATTATTTTTACTTTGACTCGACTTTTAAAATTTAAATTAGGTACTTTTACTTTTACTCTTATTTGGATTTTTTCCTGCAAATACTTAAATTAATTTAAGTAAAATTTAATTAATTAAAACCACATGATTGTTAGAAAATGAGTGGCAAAAATTATTTTGCGCCGTAACACGATAAACACCATTTATTTAGACCAAAAAACCTATTAAAATGAAAATTAATACATAAAATTAGCAAAAACTTTTGGAACGGAACTCTAAAACTCCAAAAACCGGTGTTTTGCTCCGTTCCAAAGTTATTTTTATTATACTTTTATTTTTACTTTGGCTTAAAAAAAATAGGTCTTACTTTTACTGTTATTTAAATAAAATTTTGACCTTTGCTTTTACTTTATTTAAATTAAAAGTAAGAATATAAAATGTAACTTATAAAAAAGTTAAATTTACTAAATAAATTAATTTTTTAGTCACCTTTTCCTAGATTTTTGCATGTTGCGCTAAAAAAAATATGTAAAATTATTTTAGGCAATAAAATATGCAAGAAAATCCCATTTAAGATAAAAAATTAATTAATCTCGTTCGAGTAGATTAATAAATATCTAATTTCTATCTATTTTGGGCTTATTTCATTTCTAATTTGAGAACAATTGAAGAAAACCTTCACTAATACTTATCTGCATGCAGGATAAAATTGATAAATAGCATTTGATAATGTTTTTCCATTAATACTTGTGTAATAATTCTACCCACCTTTTAGAGTTTTTAAAAAGTTTTTGCCTTAACAAATACACACAAACGTATTTACTTTATTAAATACCCACAAACGTATTTACTTTTTTTTGTTTGTACACGATGAAAAAGCCAAAACATGCTTAAATTGAGTCAGTCTATTTACAAATAAAATATTCGATCATAAAATTTACGCTGTACTACATTTAACCCAAAAATACTAACAATAAACCTTTTTAAATATGTCAGCTACAGTTAGCAGCTCATTTGGGTGTAGGAAATCCTAAATCAGAAATTTATGTTGAAAACCAAATACTAACTGAAAGAAGTTCTGCTCGTGATCTTGGGTTACTTATATCAAATGATTGTAAGCTCAGTAAACACTGCAGCGAAATTGCTAAACAAGCTTATCAAATTATAAATATGTTTTTTCGTTGTTTTAAAACTAATAAAAAAAACTGAAATCCAATATTTCCTTTGCGCTTCCTAGTACTGTAGTCCTGTTTGGTCTCCAACATAGATTTACTTAAACATGTGCAGCGCTACTTTACCAAGACTTTTCTTAAGTGTGGCCTAACCCCTCATTCTAACTATGTCAATCGCTTATCCTTAATTAACCTTTTTTATAGCTGAAGCGGGCCGGCGATGGATATTTCATATTGCCGCCTAATACCCTGTTGATTAACCTTGGGTCGTTGGAAAAAAAGATTCGTTTGGACCTTAATTTGTGTTTTAGTATTGTAACAAGATCTAATAATTTGAGTTTTTCGAAATTTTTCTCTTGGGCAACTTTAAAAAGAAACAATGATCATCCTTTAAAATTATTTAAACCACGCGCTAAAAAAAATTTTTGTTTTAACCACAGAATTATAGACATTTGAAATAAACTGCCTGCTTATTCTGTAGCAGCTCCATCTCTAGGCGTAATCAAAGGTCGAATCGCAAAAAAGGGCTGTTTTTATAGCTGAAGCGGGCCGGCGATGGATATTCTATATTGCCGCCTAATACCCTATATCAACACTGTTGTTGATGTAGAATTTTAGTCAAGGCTCTACCCCTGTCAGGGGATTTTAGGGAGCAGATGTGAGTTTTACATTTTTTGTATGATAATGCTATAAAATAATAATACTGAAAAGAAAATAACCAAAAAAAATTTGTAATATAAGGTAAACAAAATAAGGCTTAAACCTACCCCAAAAACGGTAAAGAAAATCAGCGACTAAGCCAACCCTAAGCAAAACCTAAACTAAGCCTAAGCAAAATGTAAGCTAAGCTTTGGCTAAGCCTTAGCAAAACTTAAGTCCGAGCAAAACTCAAGCCAAAAAACCCTAAGCCTAAGCAAAACCTAAGCTTAAGCAAAAGCCAAGCTAAGACTAAGCCAAAAGAAAACCTAAGCCTAAGCAAAATCTAAGCTACGCTTGAGCCTAAGCAAAACCTAAGCCTAAGCAAAATCTAAGCTTAAGCAAAACCTAAGAAGCAAAACCTAAGCCTAAGCAAAATCTAAGCTTAAGCAAAACCTAAGAAGCAAAACCTAAGGCTAAGCAAAATCTAAGCTAAACCCAAGCCGAAACAAAACCTAAGCTAAGCAAAACCTAACGGTACAAGTTCCATACGTGTACCAAAATTCGATTTGACCGATTTAAAAGTAATTACAAGTTGCAAAACATTTTCATAGCCTACATAGAACACGTAGACCTCATTTTTGTGGTTATTTTTGAGATTTAAGCTTGTGGTAAAAAGTTATAAGCCAATTTATGCCCAAAAAATGGCCTTTTTCAGCATGTGCAATTTATGATGTTAAGGAAAAAATTTTGTAAACCAACAAACTAAATTAAAAACTATGTTTTAACAATGCTAGAAGTCTGAAAAACTCAAAAATTTTCAAAAAAATTAAAAATTCAAAAGTCACATGGACCACCGAAAACATGGACAAAAAATTTTTTTGGCTTTAAACGCTAGATTAAACTTAATTTTTCACCGATTTATTGTTCCTAAGCCTAAGCAAAACCTAAAAATCAAACAAAATTGTAATATAATTAATTTTTATTAAAATAAGGTGCTTTTCAAAAATGTGAACTTTTTCACAACTAAAATTTGATAGGTATTTGAACGGTGATTATAAAACATTGGTTGTTACCGTGAAAAAAACAAAAGCATATTTTTAACTGCCAGACACTTGGTAATACTAAAAAAATAATATTAATTTGATTAAAGGCCTAATAAAAAAAATTCAAATAAAAAAACATAAATTGTACCTGCTAAAAAAGGGCTATTTTTGGGTACAAATTGACTCATAACTTTTTTTCAGAAGTTTAAATTTTAAAAATAACCACCAAAATGAGGTCTACGTGTTCGATTTACGCCATAAAGATGTTTTACAATTTGTAATAACTTTTGAATCGGTCAAATCGAATTTTGGTACACGTATGGAACTTGTACCAAACCTAATCCTTCCCCTGTCACTTTTCGGGTAGGTTTTGGCCTTCGGTAACCAGAGAAGCTTAACTTTAAAAAATATACTAAATTTGACAGGCACATAATTTAAAAGTCTTAGGGCTTTTTATGTGACTCTTCTTTTTATTTTATTTTCTCTTTTTAAGCGAAACACCATTCTATTAACTCTTGTGTTCTTTAGTACTACTATCTAAAATATTGTTTGTTTTCTTAACATATGTTTTTGTTGCTACATATAAAAATTATTTTAAAATATTGTGATTATTGTAAAATTTAAAAAGATTATTTTAAAATAAAGTTAATAATATTATTATTATTATTAAAAATCATTAGAAAGTACCTATTAGATTTGTCTATTGCATTCTAATTTGTTTTTTTTTTCAGTAAGAAACCCATAAAAGTGAACTTCATAAAAATAGAATACTTAAATTGAATTATTTTTTTGTAAAATAAAGAAATACAATTCAAAAAAATAAAATAATAACATTAAAAACTTCTCTGTTATTATTAAGTCTTGTTGCAGAATCCAGATCTATTTTAACATTTTTTTTTTCATTAGGCAAAACATTTAACAAAAAAATAAATTTTTTTTGATCACAATATATTTTGCAAATTTATTTGTATGTGTTACCTGAAGTAAGCTAAAATGAATAGTTTCTAATATAAATATAACAATAACCATTGTGGTAACCGGGCAAATCATAAAAAACAGCCGTTTGTTAGTAAATCATTATAAAAAATGACAAAAAATATAAACAAAACATCATGGGTGGCGCGGGAGCGCCACCGGGCGATTTAGCCCCCGCGCCAACCATTATTAGAGAACGTGGGTAAATTTTGAAATTCAGAACCTTCTTCTTATTATTATTATTATTTCAACGCTCCATCCTTAAAAGCGATATTGCTCATTCGTTACTGATTGATCAAAAATAAACATCGGTTCATAAGAAAGAAGAAGGAATTGCGCAACTTTCTTTGGAAGCACTTTTTTGATTTAGGTCCTTGTTATCGATTTATTGATCAAAATAAAAAATTTGAGCAATAGACAAAAAAAACTCCCAACGGCACAATAACAGCCTTTTGGCAACAATAAGGATTGTACAGAGAAGACAACCAACATCCCCTCATAAAAACCACACAAAAAAAGCAGACCGGTTTTAATTGGTGGCAGAAACGGAACCAGTTCCCAGCGCCATCTGCTTCAACCGCGCGGAAATCGGCGAAAACAACATAGTACTTTTTTTTAATTCTTGCATTACTGATGACAAAATTAATTCAAAGTTTTATTCTAGCAAAACATGAAACAAAGTTTCGAAAAAAAAGCCTTATATTAAATGGAATAGTATAAAGCTACATAAGTCTAAAAACTAAATGCCAGAAAAGACTGAAACAAGTCTTTAAAACCTGTAAATTAATAACAGAATTTGGGAAATTTTCATAAAAACAAAACTGAATAAAAACAATACGTGTAAAAGCTTTAGTTTGCGTTTTTAACCATTAATAAAACTTAATTCACATAAATTTCTCTCAAATGGATTAACTTTTACATGAGTTAACCAGCTGTAAATACCACACTATTAGTTAAGTCACACGTCGTCATAACGGTACAAAAAAAGTGTAACGCAAGCATCACAATAACCATGAAAAATTTCTGTCACAATAAGTTATCGCATTGCGCATTAAATTTTGTAATTTATCATTATTTTCGTATAAAGCAAAACATACCGCCATATTAACGGCTTTTTAAAATCAAATATCAAGTTCTAAGTCCAAAAAACATTGAAAAATTCAGATTTAATATAAGGCGACTTTTAATTTAACAAATACATTGACAGCTAATTTGTTTTATTTAATAAATAGAAACATTAAAGAAAAAGCCTTATATTAATTCTGCATTTTTCAATGTTTTTTTGGACTTAGAACTTGATATTTGATTTTAAAAAGCCGTTAATATGGCGGTATGTTTTGCTTTATACGAAAATAATGATAAATTATAAACTAGACCGACCTAGTGTAAATTCTCAAGATCTCTCTATTATCTCCAATCAGAGAAAGTTCCAGTTGTTTGCAGATAATCATCGTAATACTTTTTCTCAAAATGCAGGTAATGTTTGGCCATTTTATAACTTTTATTTTAGTTTTCAATCGCGTCAAGATCAAATTGAACAGAGTTTGAAAAATCAAATTCCACATGGTATATAATTTTTTCAGCAAATGTAAATTCTTTGAGTGGAAAATTAAACGACCTAAAAGCATTAATTGGTACTTGTGAAATTGGCGTGTTAGTATTGCAGGAAACAAAAATGTGTCCTACCACACAATCGTGTAGTTATGCGTTATAAGTTGTTTGGGAAAGATTGAACACAAAATGGTGGTGGCGTGTACGATTTAGACCCACGTCCATTGCAAATTAACAACTTGTCACAGCATCTTGAAATAGTTTCAGTAGCTTTCCGCCTTGAATGGCGGTGGTTTATTGCAGTATTCACATATCGTCCTCCTTGACAAAATGCATATCAAAGGTTAGAAGCTTTGGATTGCTTAGAACTGGCTGAAAATATTGTGTTGGGAGCGGATTTAAATATAAATTCTCTTAATCAGCAAAACCACGAGCCACTTAATATCATTTTAAATGAATTTATTCTACATCAACTGGTAAATTTTCCAACTCATTTTGTTGGTGAAAGGCAAAATTTAATTGATCATATAATTGTAGGGAATCAACAGATAATATTTAGGTGATGTTTGGCCTGGTGCTCGTTTTGACGGTCACCATTGTAGCTTATTTGCAGTTCTGAATGGTAGACAAATTTTGCAACCACCCCAAAAATGTAAGGTATATTGTTGGAAGCGCACTGACTAGGATTCAATTAATGTAAGTTTATTTAATTTAAATCTTGATCATATCGTTGAATCCGCAGAAAATGTTGAACAAGCTGTGTTATTGTTGAGTTCAGAAATTATTCAAAAAGTTATTGTCGGTATATACCTTTCAAATATTTGAATATTTGAAAGGTATATACCGACAAAAATTATAAAAATAAGACCAAAAACGTTTTGGTTAAATAACAATGTAATAAAATTCGCTTAAAAAATCAGGCATATAGAAAGCTCCGTCAAAATGATTCCTTGCAAAAATATCAAAAATTAAAGTTATTGCAAAAAACATGTCAAAAATGAATCGCTGCTGCAAAAGGTGAAAGCATTCAAAAAAGTTTTCAAAGAGTTACTAATCTAGCTGAATTCTGGAAAACTGTAAAATATCTAAGAGGGTCACCAAAGGAGCCTTTACCATCTATCTGTAGACGGGATGGCTCTTATGTGGTTAGCTGTGTTCAAAAGGCTGAGGAAATTTCCAAAGCTTTTTTTAGTTTCTGGAATGTAAATGATATTAACCCTTTTGCTATTCCTTTTGAACCAACTCCGGCAGAATTTTTATGTGAACTGAAGTTTGTTAACAATCAATTGCTAAAGTTGCCTAATTTATTGCCTGGCCTAGAATTTTAAAGCAATGTGAACCTTATTTAACTAGCTCTTTAACAAAATTAATAAATCGTTCAGTGGTTGAGGATACTTTCCCCAATACGTGGAAAGAAACCATAATCACTCCAGTACCAAAAAAGTCTGGAAATCTAACTTCCAATGGTTTTCGTCCAATTTCAATAACTAGTTTAGTGTCCAAATTGTGTGAGGCACATATAATAGAAATTTTAAAAACCTTTTTAGATCCAGCATTGTCAAATATACAATTTGGTTTTAGGAAATTTTGTAGTATCGTTGATGCTTTGGTACTTTTTGAAGAATATATATGTGACGGATTTGAATGGTGTTGATTAAATGGAACTTCACCTAAAGTAGCTGCTGTATTTTTTGACATAAGTAAAGCTTTTGATTCTGTTCCACATCAAAACCTTTTAAAATGTCTCCATGACGAGTTTGGTGTTAGTAATTCCTTGTTAAATTATATAAAATCTTATCTTTCATGGAGATCATTTAAAGTCAAGGTGGATAGTGTGTTAATTAAAGAGAAAAGGCCTGTCTCAAGTGGAGTGCCTCAAGGATCAAAGCTTGGCCCTCTTC
>JASAMX010017003.1:0-14098 GCA_030248175.1 Microlaimidae sp. YZB2_3
ATTGAGCAATACGGTATGCTAAAGACCAATTTGCCTCAGCTTATGCTCTAATGGAAACTTGTTCTACACTTTACAACAATCAATTCTCAAAGCATAGTATTTCGTAAATACAGGTTGAATCTTCAGCACCAAAATGGGCGCGATTATTATTACTCGTTAAATAAAAATATAATAAAATTATTATAAAATTTATCACTGTTGTCTAAAAGAAACATTTTTTTTAACTAATGCATTAAAAGCATTTATTTTTCGACCTTTAGTTTTGCTTTAAGATATATCCTAAACTATAACTTTCAAAATAATTAAAATAATATTAATGAACTTTAAAATTGCAAAAACGAAACAAAATTTTGATAAAAATAATCTTATATTAAATGCTCAATGAAAAAAGCTTTAAGCCAAATTATAGTTTTTATGAAAAGGCAGTTTTTTTTTTAAACACTACATAAAAATTAAAATACTTACAAAGATACGGGGGTCTTTAAGCCAAGCAGGGAAGGCTGCAGCTAGAACCGGGAACTTGGAGCCTTAAGTTGGGAACTTGGAGCCAAAAATAAAAATCGATAAAACGTGTACCTAGGCCTAAGCGAAACCTAAATTTAAGCTTAAACCCATTTTTTCTGAAAGGCTCCAAGTTCCCATTGCTCGAGGCTCCAAGTTCCCAAAAATTTTCGATGGCTCCAAGTTCCCTGCTTGTAGCTCTAAAGACCCCGTATCTTTGTAAGTGCTTAATTTTTATGTAGTGTTTTAAAAAAAAACTGCCTTTTCATAAAAACTATAATTTTGGCTTAAAGCTTTTTAATTGAGCATTTAATATAAGATTATTTTTATCAAAATTTTGTTTCGTTTTTTGCAAGAATCAAATATTAAACCCCATTAAATATATTTTAATTATCTTTTCGTTATTAGTTTAGGATATATCTTAAAGCAAAACTAAAAGGTCGAAAAATGAATGTTTTTGATGCGTTAGTTAAAAAAAATGTTTCTTTTAGACAACAGTGATAAATTTTATAATAATTTTATTATATTTTTATTTAACGAGTAATAATAGTGCTAATCACACCATTTGGTGCTGAAATGATTCAAACCTGTATTTACGAAATGCTATGTAAGTAAGGCTATATCATGCTTAAAAATTGATTGTTGTAAAGTGTAGAACAAGTTTTCATTTACAACATTAAGCTAAGTAAAATTTGTCAAGAGTAAAAAAATGGCTCAAATAAATAAACTGTATTACCCATTTATCGCACTCTTATGCTTTAGCCTAGCTTTGTTAATAGCAGTTATATGTTTGGGAGTTTCGTTGAAAGACACCAACGATAAAATCCGTTTTTTAAAAAGTTCCGTAATTTCAAAACCCTACGAAACGCTTCTGTGTCAAAACTTCACCTATCAAAATTTCATTAGGTCTTCTATTTTGTCCAATATGGACCCGAATATAATTCATCAAAATCTCAAATCTCTAACTAAAACTGTTCACGTAGCCGGCACACCAGAACAAATGAAAGTTTTACAGTACATTCACGATGTTCACGTTAGTCACGGTTTGGATTCCGTGAGGTATGACGATTACGAAGTTCTGCTCTCGTATCCCGACTACAACAATCCTAACACGTTTAAAGTTTTAAACCCGGACCACTCATGGACAACTATCAGCAATGGGACCGCGTCCATCCTGGGGCCGCCGGAAGCCGCCAGACAAGAAAGCGACAAAAAGGCGCCAATTCTTTGGAACGGCTACGCTCACCCCGGCAGTTTTAGCGGTCCGTTGGTATACGTGAGTTACGGGACTGAAAGAGATTTTGAGGAAATCTGGAAAAATTTTGGCGTCAGCGTGGAAGGATGCATTGTCGTTATGCGCTACGGAGCTATATTCAGGGGAAACATGGTTCACAATGCTCAAATTCGGGGAGCTAAAGGGGTAGTACTCTACAACGATCCCGCAAATTACGGACCCCCGAACGGCACAAAATCCAATTTTGTATTTCCAAACAGCATTTATATGCCACCAAATGCAGCACAAAGAGGAACAGTGAAATTCGGCAATGGTGATCCATTAACGCCTCTGTACCCATCCAAGAACTATACATATAGGTGGTACAATGAAACTGAGGTATGCTAGGTTTTATAATTAAAACGGAAAGAGGTCTTTAATAAATTTTTAGGTTTTTTATACTAAATACAATAATGAATATATTCTTCGTATCGAATTTGCGTTTAATAAAATCATATTACAAGCAAAAAAAAATATACGGAAAATTACCGATTATTGTATGTACATAGTATATAAAAGAATGCTTTTTTCTACAGTTATTTTAAATTTTACTATAATCCCGAAAGACAACAAAATACGTTCTATGTAAGATAAAAATCTTGTTTTTTTAATTTAAATTAATAAAAAATGTTACAAAATAGTTTTTTAACAAACAAAAGACGTGTTGGATGTGCGCCGCCAAATCTGCCGCCAAACTGCCACCAAATAGCCGCCGAACCGCCGCCATTTAAAAACTAAGGTTTTAAGTCAGTTATATGTAATTAAATAATAATAATCTCATATTTACATCTTTAAAAAAATTTTTAAAGTACACAAAAACTGTTAATTTTTTTTATTCTACAAAAAAATTGAAAACAAAACCGAATGGTTTTCTTTACGGAGATCTACTTTTTAGAAAGTAGCTGAGCAGACTATAGCCTATTGCGCCGTGGGGAATTTTGCTCTAGCAGCAGCATAGCTATCAATATAAAAGCAGTTACCAATTTTTAGCGCGCGCCGCGCAAACTTTTTAACGCGCAATTTACAATGTAGGCTAATTCGGTTTTAGTGGACTTTTTTTACTCGACTTTTTTTAAGGTTAAGCTTATGCGTTCCCACGCCTAATCGAAGCCTTAAAAACAGCCTAAACTTTAACAAATAGCGGCACGAAGAAAGGTTAGGTTGTTTTTTAGGCTTTGCTTAGGCTTTAATGCGTAAACTTAACCTTAAAAAAAGTCGAGCGAATAAAACCGAGTTTATATTTATAACACATTTTTGTAAATTTTAAAGTTAGAAAAACAAACTATGAATTAGTTAAAACCGTCTTATTAAAACAATTTTTTTACTTTTACGCCTTAATTCCTAAATGGCGGCAGTCTGGCGGCGGTTTGGCGGCAGTTTGGCGGCAGATATGGAGGCGCATATCCAACACGTAAAAAAGTTAAAATTTATTTATTTAATTTTTTCTGATAATTATTTATTAATATTAATTGTCGTATGCTTTTCTGCGTATAAAAAACCAAATGGAGAATTAACGATTTAATTTATTGAGCAGCTTTGTACCCGTTTTTTGCGTTTAAGACGCTTGTTTGCTTGATTTTGATCAAATAATCTAAAAGGTTAATTTTCAATTTTTCAAACGAAAGATATAATTTCGTACAAAGCGTAATTTCATTGCATATTTTTTAAACACACGGTATGTTTAGTTGATATATAGATTATCATCACGTATCAGAAGCAAAACGTAAAGCGCGTCTTACATCTCAGTGCTGGCAAAAAAACCGACGGGAACCGGGAAAAAGTTTGATTTCGAGTGGCACTGGGCTGGTTATGCGTTCCGTTTTCTTATGCGTCTCAACGCGATTAGATCCCTCAATCAGCAAAAAAAAACTCAAACGTATTTTTGTGTTTTCTTCGGGATTTTTAAGAATTGTAATATCTGTGGGTTTTGGTGGATTGTTTTGAAATAACTCGCTTTTATTGACTTTTGTAGCTACTGTGTTTTTTATATTTACATGTAATCTTTGTTATACACACTTTAAAACGGACAATGTCTAATAAAAAGAAAGATTAACAAGCGTGTTAAAAATGTCATTCGTTTAAAGAAATTTGCATTAATTACAATATATTTCGTACAACCAGCAATGTTAGCGTGTGCGTTCTCGTATGTTTATTATAATTTGCAATGCAAGGTGCCTATATGAACCACATTAACAATACTAAAAACAAGACATAAACTGCAGCTTTATTGAAATTGGCTAAAAATTAATAAATTAAAATTTCTATTGTTTTTTTAACATTTTCAGGCTCAACGCAACGGCATCGTACCTTCAATCCCAGTAATGCCGATGGCTTATGGCGATGTTAAGCGGCTGTTCTCAACAATGGACGGAATTCTTGCTCCATCTAAATTTCGCGGGGGCTTTTCTCCTTCTTCTGTTTACAAAATTAACAGTAGTAAAACCTATGAGATAAACGTCAATGGCGAATATCGTCAAACAACAATCCGTAATGTCATAGCCACAATCAAAGGCAGTACAGAACCAGACAGATGGGTTTTATTTAGTAATCATGTAGATGCATGGACATTTGGAGCTCAAGTAACAAAATTTAGAGATTAAATTTATAGATATGTATTTTAAACATGTTAGAATTTGAAGGACTAAATGACGAGTACTTTTCGTGATTTGCGGCTATATGTTTTGCTCCGAGTAGGAATGAAAGTGGGAGGAGCTAAAAATTAGAGATTTTCACGCTTATTGGAGATTTTTTTAAGGATTCTTAATTATTGGAGATTAACAATTTTTTTCCCAAGCTCTCATGGGCTGAAAGTGATTCTTTAGCGTCATACATAATGTTGTGGAAATCTTTAACACTGAACAACTTTCGCTCAAATAGGAGGGTTTCAATCATCGTGAAACTTGCAAATAACAATAAAGGATTCCAATTATTACATCTTTGATTCACGTAACTTATTCCACATTTATGAAGTGTTCAGGCACTGAAATCAATCTATTTTTTGAAGTGTTAGGAAATATTGAAATAAAATTAAATTGTACGAAAATAGTTTGTATTAGGAATTTCAAAATATGTATACAATAACGCATATATAGAATTTATTTAGACTGTAAATATTAAAAAAGGTTAATATTTATTTTAATTTTAAAGAAATTCTGAATGAAAAGCCTTATTAAACTACAGCATGAATATAAGACTTTTTAGTTTGTTTTTATAATTTCTTATGTGTTAACTACAGTATACCTATTATTTTGATATAGTCCTAGAAAAGTTCGTTAGAACAAAAAAAAATGGGGCAAATCAATTTAAAGTTTACGACTTTAGTACATACGTGTTTAGTTTTGGTTTAACAGGGTTTTTCGAACGACTGAATATGTTTTCAAAGCTTTAGGGGTAAGGTTACAGGAGTGTATAAGGTTTTTAAAAAAAAACATCAAAATCAAAAGCAAACAGTTGGACTTTGTATTGCACCTTTAATTAATTTAGGATCCGAATTCCGGAACATCCGTATTACTGGAAATCGCACGATCTGTTATGAAGACCGTAAATCAAACAAAATGGAGACCCAGAAGAAGTTTGGTTTTTTGCAGTTGGGACGCAGAAGAATTTGGATTAATAGGGTCAACTGAGTGGGTAAATATAATAAAAACAATAAAAAATATGACAACAATAAAGTAACACAAGTTTAAAATACACACGGCAAGCTTCAAAATTTTTAAAACCTAAGCACATACCACAGAGTGATAGATGCAGGATGAAAAAAATCTTTACAAAAATAAAAATAATAGCAATTTTTGTTAATATTCTAAAGATTTTTATTTAAGGAAAAAAAACTGAAAAGTAATATTATTAATAATAATAACATCTAAATAATTTTTTCTACCTATTGTTATGTAAACGTAAATAACGACAAAATATTTATATACATATTTAAATAAACCCTCGGGATCCATCGCTTTTAATGATAATACAACTAAATCTGTGAAACTTTTTTAATTTAATTATTAATATAATATATATAAGTATTTATCTTCAACAGTTAGATAATAATATTTCAAGAACTAAAAAAGCCCTGTAAAACAATTTTTTTATGATGTGTTTAAAATTATTTTTGTACTTGTACATGTACAGACATGCAGGTTGAACAGTATACCAAACTGCTGCAATCAAGAGCCGTTGCGCTGATTAATGTTGACATTGCCGTCCATGGAAACACGAGTTTTTTCGCTAAAAGTGTACCTCTACTGTATCGGAGTATAATAGCAGCCACAAAAGCGGTGAAGAATCCGATGTTGAAACAAGTTTCAAATGGTTTGTGTCCTGAATTTTGATTTTTTTATTTTTAAAATTTTTAAGACTTGAAGGATCAAAAAAATCGTAAGAAAATTATAATCATTGTGTTTCTGTGTGCGATTTTACTTGGAACCTTTCATGCCCGATTGCCAACGAAAATTCTGCAGCCAATTTATTTGTTTAAAGGCGAGTATTCTAAACGGCCATTGTTTTCGTAGGAATAATTAATATACACATTGTATATTTTCTAAAAAATAAATATGTAGTTGAATGAATGAATAAATAAATGTATAAATGAGAGTTTTTTTTGATTTTTAGTTATTTATTTAACCTAAAAAACCTATGGTTGAATTATATCTGGCTGACCTCGTTAATTAGTATGCAGACATGAGAGGACCAATTAAATTTGTGCAATTATGACGTTTAAAAAAACAAATAAGACGTAGAATTTTTCTTAATTAGCCTTTTCACAAAATATACAGAAATTAACCAACTTTAGCTCTTTAAAAGTTTGCATTTTGTTTCCGTAATTTGAAAAATATTATTGTTAAAATATTGGTTTTGATCTTTATTATTAAATAGCTTTCTTTAAAAATTATAAATGGTTTTGTTGTTAAATAGTCGATTCAATTCTACAATTATCGAAGTCTGCTAGATTTTATTTGCCTATATATATAAAGGTAAAAATTTATAAAAATTCATTAGTTTTTAATTAATATTACCAAAAATATATAATACTATAGTATTATATATTTTTGATATTACTAAATAAAACATGTCCATTCTGTCTGCAGTTTTATAATATTCTCAATATTGTCGTTTGGTTATATTTTAATTAAGCCATGTTAGTCTTTGAAATTATATTTGTGTTGTTGTCTTTTTCCAACGGCCAGAGTTTCCTTCAACCCTGGTCATGTCCATCTGGCACGCTTCTCGCCTTGCTCACCCCCTCTTCCCACTCTCGGAGAAGATCAGCAACAGCTGCGGGGTTCGCCCAAATGTCCTCGGGTTCCAAATTATATTTATATCATATTCATAATCAACTAAAGGTATATCCATTTTTGGTTAAGCCAGGAAACCGGTTGAGTAAATTTAGAGCTAAATTTTTTTTTGAAAGAAATTCTGTAAGCATTGTTAATGTTTTGTTTATTAAAATTTAAATAGAAAAATGACAGGGTTTTGTTTTAACCAGTATTTTAGATTAATTCAATATTTTAAAATTTTAATTTAGGATTGTAAAATTTAAAAACATTTATTAACGCTATTTAGGCTTAACAACTGTTTATGATAGCTGGTTATATCATTCCGAAAATTCATACGGTTCTTTTTCTTCCGGCATGCCTTACATTGCATTACCAGGATCGGGAAGCGATTTTCAAAGGTAACTTATCTAGGCTTATTGTGCATAAAATAAACATTAAAATAATATCATAAAACAAAAATAATAAAACAATACCAAATAAAGAAACCTAAATAAATTTTTCCCGTTTATTTTGTTTAAAGCCAATTTTTTAGCCAAGCTTTTGATATTAATTTTGTAATAAAAGTCTTTTAATGCGTTCTGTAGACATTTATTTCACATCACAATCACACATTTGTTTTTATTTACATTACATGTTCTATTTTATTTTCTGGATCTTAAAAGCCACTTTATCAACAGGTTCCGCGCCTCAGAAATAAAAAAACACAAGATCTGCGTATAAAACTCAATATTTTTTAGATTCATAGAATACGTCGGAGTTCCGGTTGCCGATTTGAGATTTACTTGTTATGAAAAACCTTGCTATCCGTTGTATCACACCATGTACGAAATACTATGGGAAGTGGAGAATTTGGTCGATACGCGAAATATGGCGGTTCATTTGGCATTGGGCCAAGTCTGGGTGGAACTGGCGCGAAATCTCGCCGATTCATTAATAATCCCTTTTAATGTTACAGACTACGCGGTGGCATTGAAAGAGTATATCACTGGAAAAAACGGTTTGTTGACTTATATACAGCAAAAAGGATTAGAGGTGCACATACCAGAGTTACAAGACCAGATGAAATCTCTTTTGTCCTCTGTGAAAAGACTGGAGGACAGTTCAATTTTGTTTCAAAATCAAGTGGACGCAGTGAACGTACACAACAATCCAGTTTCACTCAAAAAGGCGGAAACTTTAAACAGTCGCTTAGTGGCGCTGGAAAGAGCTTTCATAAATCCCAGGGGAGAGCCTGACGATTTCGGTAAACGACACACAGTTTTCGTCAGCAGCGGATATGCTGGATCAACTTTCGGAGGAGTCTATGAGTCTGTACATAATTTTCTAAAATATACTAATTCTACAGTAAAAACTCTGTGGAAGAAAAATATTTGCAATGAGATTTCCATAGTCCAGTTTTCCGTGGAATCTGCAATATTAATTTTAGAATTGTGATATTACTCAGGGTTTTTTACACATTGATTTTTATTGAAACGTATATAGGATTTCTGACGTAAAAACCCCATTATTACACAAAATATTTAAGATGCCGTCTTTAAGGATTATATTGATTCTTAACCCTTGGAAATTTTTTCATCCAAAAACGGCTGCAAATTCGCAGAAGGAACTCCGCGTCAGTACTACTCAGTGTTAAAGTCCGCGTTGGCTTCGCATTGGCCCCCAGTTTAACATTGAGCCGCGGTGACGCTGAATCTTCTCTGGGGATATGCAGCGGAATGAATCTCAAAGGGTTAACATATGATTTGCATCAGTGATAAACAATGGTGCTGTTAAAAATATGAAACTTTTTGGTTTTTGTAAAATCTTAGTGTAATATTATATGATCAAAAATAGACAGCATAAAACTAAGAAAACAATATGCAACTAAAACAGAAATATGCCAAAATACGTATACACTGTAAAAACATTCTATGTACAAACAAATAAAAATAACTTTTAAATTATCAAAAAAATAATCGACAGTTGAAATTTTTTGGATAAAAATAATTTTTGGGCTTTTCGTTTGTGAGAATTTTATAACTTATAACAAAAAAATTATCATTATTTGTCAAACAACCCTATTACATAAACTTCCGTATCATGGTATTCCATAAATCTGCCTAAAATTGTACTTTCTGAATTCGGAATCATGAAAACGTTTTTATTTGATTATTGTTAAAAAATATAATAGTTTACGAAAAGCCAAAATACTAAAATAGCTTAAATATAGATAGTTGTGGTCACACAAAATTGATTTTACTCTTTATTTATAAATAGAATTTTGGTACAAAAGTTTAGAATTGAGAAAAAACTTTTGAGTTTTGAATTGCAAAACAAATTTTGAATTTTTACTAGTGCTGGAGCTAATAACAAGGATAAATTTAGGCAACGGTTGATAGTCTTGTGTTTAATCTTAGTAAAAATAGCTTCTTTAATTTTTCTTATGGAAGCTGCTTTTTCTCTGCAAAGAATATAAAAATCTCGACATAGTGTTCGAATTGAAAAAAACGCTATTTCCACTTTTTTGTACAAGCCGACTTTTTTTGACGACATTTTCCTTCTTTGGAAAGATGATACAACTTTGCGCTTTCTGAGTTTTTACAATTTTGCAACACATTACACCCAGAGTAAAATGGAAAATTCACCATGGAAAAGGAGGTTAATAACAAACTGTCTTTTAGACGTTTTGGTACATAAAACTGAAGAAAATTTTCTGTTTTTTGTACACAGAAAAATTACTCACAGTGATCTTTACCTCATTTATCATTCCAATCACTCACATACTACAAGACAGGATTAACAATAACACTTATTTTTTGTGCTTTAAGAATTTGCTCTTGACAGTTTTTAAATCCTGAAATTCAGCATGTAAACACTGTTCTATCAAATTCTGGTTTCCTTAATAATTTACTAAACTGAGTAACAAGTCAAACAATTAGAAATTTTAATTTAAAGTCATATCACAATCAATTATTACCATTCACTCGTATGCATATTTCAGCTTATCCTACAATACCCAAATCGTTCAATAGAATTTGTAAGCAATTTAATTGTAATGATATTCGTTCAAAATCAGAAAAACCAATGTGGCTAAAACTAGATAAAACCAGAACACCCCTACCACTTTCTGAATGATCTTTGTTGTTTATGTATTTATGTACCTGTGGCGCCGTATACGTTGGTGAAACATCAAAACCGCTAAAAGAACGACTTAACCAACATGCAACGGATATAGGACACTCCCCTGTAACCAGCGACTTATTTCTACATAAGACCGATATTCTACCTCCAAACATCCCTGAACACCGCACACTATTTTGAGATTTTTCCATTCTTTGCAGAGAAATAGCAGGTCCCATGAGAAAAATTAAGGAAGCAATTTTTACCAAGATTAAACACAAAACTATCAACCGTTGGCTAATAATTTATCTCAATTATTAGCTTCAGCACTAGTAAAAATCAGGGAAGAGCGCGGAGCGCTTTTTTCTTTATATTAAACTAGCCTTGAAAAATGCTCTAAGAATACAGCAGGAAAAAGGGGCGATTTTTCCCCGGGCGTATGTTTAGACAAAAAAGATGTGGACTAGTCTGAGATGAACATTATGTGGACTATAGGAAATTGCATTTGGTTTGGGCAGCTGCTTACTAAATAAAAACTTCTACCATATGATAATGATTTGTTTATACACTGATCTAATCACAGAGCACTGTTGCATTTTTTTAGTCTGATGAAATGTCAATTGAAAAAATAATACTCTCAGCAATCTTTGACAAGCGCGGAATCGCCACTTTTTCAATTAGAAGGTTATATTTGTATGTGTAAAAAACAACTATATAAATTTGAAAAAGTGGAGATTTCGCGCTTGTCAAAGATTGCTGTGAGTATGATTTTTTCACATTCCATCAGACTAAAAATCAACAGTGCTGTGTGATTAGATCAATGTCTAAACATAAATATAGTTGGCGCGATGGCGTGCGCCAATGATTGCAAGTATAATTATTTAAACAAAATAATAATAAGAAGAAGAGGATGAGCATAAATTACAAGATTTACGCACGTTCTTTAGATATAGTTGTCGCATTTCCGTGGGGCTAAATAGCAGTGGGCACTCCCGCGCCACCGATGATTGCAATTATTTTTTTGGATAAAAAAAATTAGAAGAAGAAGATGATGAACATAAATTACAAATTTTATCCAGATTCTCTGATTATAAATGATGCGGTACCGCAGGGTTAAATCGCACTGTGAACGATGAAAGAATATTGATTTTAAGATAATGAACGTTAGAATTATAATAATAAATAGAAGAAGATGAACATAAATTACAAAAAAATTTCCCAACGTTTTCTAAATATAGTGTACACGGTACTGTGGGGCTAAACCGCCGCGAGGCGTTCCCGCGCTACCGATGCTTATTATTATTTTTTTTAAGCTTTGAATTAATTTTGTCATCAGTAATGCAAGAATTAAAAAAAGTACTTTGTTGTTTTCGCCGTTTTCCGCGCGGTTGAAGTAGATGGCGCTGGGAACTGGTTCGGTTTCAATTTAAACTGAGCAACGTCTTCTGCTTTTTTTGTGCGGTTTCTATGAGGGGCTGTTCGTTGTCTGTTCTGTACAATCCTTATTGTTGCCAAAAAGTGTTATTGTGCGGTTAGGAGTTTTTATTTGTCTATTTTTTCAATTTTTTATTTTGATCAATAAATCGATAACAAGGACCTAAATGAAAAAAGTGCTTCATAAGAAAGTTGTGTAATTTTTTCTTCTTTGCAGTGAGCCCATGTTTGTTTTTGATCAATCAGTAACGAATGAAGAATATCGCTTTTAAGGACTGAGCGTTGGAATAATAATAATAATAAGAAGAAGAAGAAGAAAAAGGTTTCGAATTTCAAAATTTACCACGTTCTCTGAAAATGGTTGGCGTGGCACCGCGGGCCTAAATCGCCCCGTGGCGCTCCTGCGCCATCCATGAGGGGTTAAGTCACTGCGCGGTTAATCGTTGTTGATGGCGTCATCTAAAATTAACAAAACTTTAAATAGCTCTTTAGCCAATTAAAAATCTTAACATTTAACATGACTGAAATATTACCCATATGTTTATTATGACTGAAATATTACCCATACCCAAATGTTTACTAAACATATCTGAATTTTATACTAATATAAGCTTAATTTGCTTGACTTTTTGACTATCGTTTTTTTTGGGTCCCCCAAAAATTTTTTTCTGTGGTAAATATTTGGAGCCGATTTTTTGCACGTAGATGCTAAATTGTCGCCTCACCTGAATTTTATTCTTGTATATGCTCTATTGCCCGTTAAACCAGTTAAACCAGTTAAACCTCTGCTCATATGAAAAACGACCAATTTTTCTAAGTTACGCATTGAGTACTGGGGTACTTGTGTGACACTTATTTTCCTTACTGAATTAAATATTAAGTAACTTCACTTAGTAATACACATTCTTATGTGGTTATTTTTTTGGTTTAGATTATAATTCCTTACCGTTTTATAAAAATTACTAATTTTCAACGGGAAGAACGAACAAATATCCTAACCGCTAATTAGCAGCCATATGACAACAATAAAAATATTTGAAAAATTAAAATAAAATTAATCTTGTGTGATGCGTAAGCGCTGCGGGATCCAATGTTTCAAAAGACGGAAATTTAGCAAAATCGAAACAATGTGTCGAAAAAAAGTTTTTCTATATGGAATTCTATAAAGCTACAATCACTACAAAAATTTAATGCCAAAAAAGACTGGTCTGGGTAACCTGGTAAAAATGTATGGAACCTGGAAAAAGCGTTTACAATGGTCTGGGTATGTTGTTTAAAAATAAATAATTTGGACGAATATTTTTTTTTAATTTTACCTTTTCACATAATATACAGTAATTAACAAAATTAGTAATCAAAAATTAAGTTTTATTTTTCAAAGTCATTAATGAAAATGTTTTATTTAAAACAGACCTGTGGTTGTATTCTGAAGAAACACTTATATTTACCCCAATAAATCCATTCCAATAAAAATAAAAAAAATAAATATATATTGTAAAGTAATAAAACTGCCGCATTTGGGAGAGAAAATGATTGCAATCATTCTTTTAAATTTTTTTTCTCGCGCCGCAAAACCACTTCGCGCAAAATAAAATATTTAGTCAATGCGAGTATTTTATTTTTTATTAAATTAATCGAACGGGAGAAAATATTTACCCGAAAAAAAAAACAGCTGGTTGTGCATATCTTTTCTTCCTAATTTTTTCCCGTCGTATACAGATTATTTTTAAATCGTCTCTAGACCTTTGTATACATTGAATTAACTGTCGTGATTCTCCATACACCACTACATAATTTGTAGATAATCGTTTTTCAAGCTGATTTTTGTTGTGTCAACTTTTCCTTTTTTGTACACAGCAAAGAACTCATATATCTTTTAGTATTTAAACACAGATTCGTATTTTGATTCCCTAATTCTAATTCCCCAAAAAATGGTTAAATGAGGTCTTACTAAAAAAATTTAAACCATTTTTAACCCGTTCTCAAAATAATTTAAAATACCCCAAGGGCGTGATATACCATAGTGATTTTAAAAAACACAAAAAAAATACACTATTTTATATGTTCCTTTCGGGTTCCATACAATTTTACGAGATTACCCAGACTTAATTGTTGAAATATATCCTGCTTAAAATTACATTGAAATTTTGGATATGATAAAATTTTATTGATATCATGAGGAGACCCTGATGTTTATTTTAAAATGAGTAAGTTTTTTTAATGTTTTATAGTTTTAATAAATGACATTGATTTCAATGCATTAAAAGGCGGAAATTCTAGCAAAAGCCGAAACAAAGTTTCGAAAAAAGCCTTATATTAAATGGAATAGTATAAAACTACATAAGTCTAAAAACTAAATGCCAGAAAAGACTGAAACAAGTCTCTTTAAAACCTACAAGTTAATAACAGATTTTGTGAAATTTTTAGAAAAAACAAAATTTAATGAAAGCAATACGTGTAAAAGCTTTGTTTGCGTTTTTTAACCATTAATGAAACTTAATTCACATAAATTTCCAAC
>JASAMX010017006.1:0-25608 GCA_030248175.1 Microlaimidae sp. YZB2_3
AATTGAGGGGACCAACTTGCCCATGTACTATTATGACGCCATTGTCACCTCCGAGTTTTTACCTATTTCAACTTTTAAGCCATTTTAGACCTATTTACTTACACTATTTTTTTATCTTTTTTTATTTTTTTAATTTTCCTTCTTTTTTTTTTCTTTTCTTTTCTCTTTTTCTCTTTTCTCCTGCTTGCCCCCCCCCCCGTTACCCTTTCCAATAAAACTCCGGGGGGGGGGGGTAGCTAGCCGAAACCTCGTATAACTATTTACTGTTTTCGGTTGGCTTAGAGGTTCACCCCTCGAGCTACGAAAATTTATTAGGCGAAAAACACCTATGAGTCCGCGGATCATTCTCGTCGTACAATTTGATTTATAATGACTGTTGTAAATTTCCTGAAATCACGGCGATTTGTTATTGTTTGTTTTTTTAATCCGAGAGGGAAACGCTAACTTTGTTAACAAAAACGGACCTACGTCCCAGCTCAAATTCTCACAACAAAATAACACCAAAAACAAACATTTTGCCATTTTTGGCATTTTTCCGTGTTTGACCGCTCATCTGGACTTCAGTGTTTTAGTTGTCCGCTCGAAGTCGGCGGAGCCCAAAAAAAGTTTTCGGGTAAACAAAAGTTTTGGTATTGAATGGTTTATTTCTTTTAATCGATTGAGGTAAAATTATTAAAATTAGAAAGAGTAGATTTATTACAAAAAAGTACCAGGGAATGTTCGAGTTTTCCGTTATTTTGTTTTTAAAAAAGGAGCACTGTCACAAATCAAATTTTTTTTCCTATAAAACTGAAGCGGACGATCTTTTAAGACTAAACCTACTCAAATTTCTAGAGCGCTACAAGGCTACAACATTTTTTAAAATTCAGCTGAATCGGTTCAGATTTTGAAAGCAGTCCGGTTTGGGGCGTTATAGGAATTCGATTTGCTACAGTGCTCCTTTAAAGCAAACAATCAACAAATAACTAGTTGATTCAGTGGTGTAGGCCACAGGCCCCCCTGAAAGCGAAACCGGATTTTCTCCGTGTTTCTAATTTTTGGGAGAAAAAAAAATTTTTTTTTAAATATATAAATTCATATTCTGACTGTAATTTGAAAAAGCATAAAAAAATATTTCTTAAATTCCCGTTCGCTGGAAAACATTCACCTTCCCCCTTTTGGCGAAAGCGTGGAATTTCGTATAGGTTTCCTTTTTTACTTGTTGCGGCGTTAAAAAATTAATACAAATCTTAACGCATTGTAAAACTATAAACTAATCAATATATAAATTTTCCATATAAGATTTAAAAAACGCAATAGATATTTGTTATAAACAATTTCATCGTCATATCTAGAAAAGATATGATAAAATTGTATAGAAATTAATGTAAAAAAAACAAAAGTAAAATGTAATATGTTCATGTGATTTTCAGGGGACGATTTTTAAGCAGTTTTAAGTACATATTTAAAATTCTCCCGAACGTTACCGGCCGAGACTCCAGCCCAAAGGGCCCCGCGCAGACCGCGGCGCTTCGCCCCGCATATGTGACACTTTTTCTCCCTCCCCAGACCCCGAATTTAAATCCTGGCTACGCGGTGGGGTTGATTCGTAATGGATACTCAAACCCCAAAAAGCAAAAAAAATTCCGTTTTGCTTCATAATATGTATTTTCTCGCTATTCACCTAATGTTATTGAAAAAAATTAAAATAATTTTAATAAACAATAATATCTATACATTAAGCAAAACAATAATCATATTTTGTTGATTTGTGTATATTTTTCCTTTCCCTAAAATTTCCAGCCGCCTAGCAGCCAAAATTCCAGATGAAAAACATGGAGACCGAATTATCTGTTTTGATCGTACAGTGTGGTGTTGAGCATGGGCAGAGGGGGCGGTTGAGACAAAATTTAAAACATAGAAAGTATATAGTCAAGTATTTTCCGAGGCGGGATATTTTTATTATATTTTTTCAGTTTCAAATTGATTAAAACCAAACATACATGCTTAAGAAAAACTACTATAAACACTATTAGCTTTTATTAACGTTTTAAACACATGTTTTAATGGATAGGAATAAAAAAACCTTAAATTTTGTTTTAATTATCATCTGGAATTAAAATTTCTAGTGCAAATTAAGTCTGGATGCCTCCCGGGGGAGAAAATTTTTAATTTAAGGCGCTAAAATACACTTGAAATTTTAATTCCAGATTATTACTCATTACAAAATTTTAGGTTTGTTTATTCCTTTACATTTAAAACATGGGTTTAAAACGTTAATACAAAGGTTAATAGTGTTCCTAGTAGTCTTATTTATGTATGCCTTAAGTTTTGAGGGGCGAAATCGATTTGAAACTGAAAAAAACTGAGCTAAATTGTCAATTTAAACTACCTACCTGCGAAGCTGGAAAAATTTGGTTTTTTGACTATTGAGATGCTTTTGGAAGGCATCAGGAAAGTTTCTGTTTCTGTGTTATTAAAGAAAAAAATTTTTCTCTCCCAAAATTTAAAAAACGTGAGAGTCCCCCCTTTCGAAAAAACCCGGTTTCGCCGGATTTCGGGGGGGGGGCGGCCGCCCCCCCCGCCGCCCCCCCCCTGGGCACGCCACTGTGCCCATGTATGCTCAACACCCACACTGTAAATAAAAGCAGATAATCAGCATCTCCATGTTTTTAGTATATATGAAAAAAATACTAAGGTTGTTGCTATAGGCGGCTGGAAATTTTAGGAAAGGAAAAGATATATACACAAATCAACAAAATATGATTATTTGTGTTGCTTGATGTGTAGTATTTATTGTTTATTTAAATTATTGTACTTTTCAATAACTTTAGGCAAGATAAATAGCGAGAAATATGCATATTATGAAGCAAAACGGAATTTTTTTTTGCTTTTTGGGGTTTAATTGTGGTACGAATCAACCCAGCAGCGTAGCCAGGATTTACATTGGGGGGTCCTGGAGGAGAAAAAATCATAATAACATAAGCAGCGCGAAGCGCCGCAGTCTGTGCTGTACAGTGGGGCCAACCGATGAGAGCGTGGGCGGTGTGGGTTCTGGTGAGTTTCCCACCCCGCCGGAGGGGAGAATTTTTTAAATATGTACTTAAAACTGCTTAAAAAATCGTCCCCTGAAAATCACATGAACATATTACATTTTACTTTTGTTGTTTTACCTAAGCTTCCTATACAATTTTTCGTATCTTCCAAATTAATCTGGCGATGAAATTGTTTATAACAAAATATCTATTGCGTGTTTTTAAATCTTATATGGAAAATTTTATATATTGATTAATTTACAAATCCAGAATGCATTAAGATTTGTATGTATCTTTTTAACACAATATTCAAAAATTAAAAAAGGAAACAGATACGAAATTCCACGCTTCGCCAAGAAAGGGGGAAGGGCGGAAGTACACTTCCAGCGAAGCGGGAAAAATTTCAGTTTTAGGATATTTTTATGCTTTTAGAACGCATCAGGAATGCTTCTGAATTTATATTTAAAAAAAAATTTTTTTCTCCCAAAATTCAAAAACTTACAAAAAAATCCGGTTTCGCCGGATTTCGGGGGGGGACACCCTGCTGGCTACGCCACTGAATCAACTAAGTTATTTGTTGATTGTTTGCTTAAAGGAGCACTGTCACAAATCAAATTCCTATAACGCCCGAACCGGACTGCTTCTTTAATACTGAACCGAGTCAGCTGAATTTTAAAAATGTTGTAGCCTTGTAGTGGAGCACTCTAAATACCAAAGTTGAGTTAGGTAGGTTTGGTATTAAAGGATCAGTCCGGTTCGGGCGTTATAGGAATTTGATTTGTGACAGTGCTCCTTTAAAACAAATAACGGGAAAACTCGAACATTCCCTGGTACTTTGTAATAAACTGTTCTAGATTTTAATAAATTTTACCTCAAACAATTAAAAGAAATAAACCATTAAATACCAAAATCTTTGTTTACCCAAAAACTTTTTTTGACTACACCGACTTCGAGCGGACAACTAAAACACTGAAGTCAGATGATTTTAAAAAACAGTCAAACACGGAAAAAATGCCAAAAATGGCAAAATGATCCTTGTTTTTGGTGTTATTTTGTTGTGAGAATTTGAGCTGGGACATGAATTAGGTCCGTTTTGTTAACAAAGTTAGCGTTTCCTCTCAGACCATAAAAAAACAAACAATAACAAATCGCCGTGAAGTTAGGGGAAAATGAGTTACAACAGTCATTATAAATAAATACTACGACGAGAATGAATACCACGGACTCATAGGTGTTTTTCGCCTAATAAATTTTGGCCTTTCACTCGAGGGTGGACCCTCTAGCGGACCATTACCAAAAACAGCTTTGGCTGTGAATAGTTATACGAGGGTTTTAAAAATTCAAAAATAGTCACAGTCACAGACCTGTGCACTGCCCCCCCCCCCGGAGTTTTATTGGAAAGGGGGCGCACGGGGGGCAACTTTTTTTAACGGGGGGGGGGGGGGCAAGCAGGGAGAAAGAGAAAAAAAGAGAAAAGAAAAGAAAAAAAAAAAGAAGGAAAATTAAAAAAATAAAAAAAAGATAAAAAAGGATAATATTTAAGTAAAAATAGGTCTAAAATGGCTTAAAAGGCATTGAAATAGGCTAAAAACTGCAAAATTGGCGATGATGGCGTCATAATAGGCATACATGGGCAAGTTGGTCCGGAGTGGGGGGGGGGTTAAACCCCAAATTACGGGGGGGGGGGGGGTTAAAATCCGAGAAACGCAAAATACCCATATCGTTTTTTTTCTGGAGTGCATTTTACCCATATCGTTTTTCGATTTTGAAGGAAAAATAGGTAAAAAACGCTAATTTTAGGTCAAAAAGCCCTTTTTATTGCATTTTTGAGCTTTTTATTGCTCAAAACATTCATTTTGACCTTAAAACTTAAGTTTGGAAGCAGTTAGAAGTCATTTTAAAGAAATTTTTTCTTCGTTTTTCCAAAATTGGGGGGTTAACCTTTTCTCCCCCCCCACTTCTGAGTGGGGGGGGGGGTTAAACCCCCCTTCTCCGAATTCGGGGGGGGGGGTAATCCCCCTCAACCCCCCGTGCCCATGTATGATAATAGGTCTAAAATGGCGCCATAATTTTTAGGTACTTTTTCATTTTTCGGTGAAGGGGGGCAATAAAACGAGAGGGCAAATCCTCCAATAAAACGGTTGGGCGTTTCCAGACCGTGCACAGGTCTGAGCAGTAATCGAATTGTGATTCATCCTGACTTAAATAACGACAAAAACAATAAAAGCATTACGCAGTGTTTGACTATACAGTGTTGGACTGGAATCCTACCTAGCGCCCTTAAACTGATTCACTTGACTCTTACATTCTTCCCAAGTGTCGTAGACCCCTGGCTTCCTTCCACAGCGGACAGCGTAGTATGGCATCTTTGATCATTCGTGTTTGCGCCTCACTACGGTACTTCCTCCAGACCTGTGCACTGCCCCCCCGGGGTTTTATTGGGGGGCAATTCCAAAACGGTGGGGCATGGGGGGGCAACTTTTTTGAAACGGGGAGGGGCAATAAAACGGGGGGCAAGCAGGGGAGAAAGAAAAAAAAGAGAAAAAAAGGAAAAAAAAAGAAGGGAAAAGGGAAAAAAGAGACAAAAAAGCGAAAATAAGGTAAAAATATGTCTAAAATGGCTTAAAATACATTGAAATGGGCTAAAACCTGGAAAAAATTCGCGATATGGTGTCATCATAGGTAAAAAATGTGGTCATAATTTTAGGGTACATTTTCATTTTTTGGCGGGGGGGGGACAATACAACGGGGGGGGGGCAAATCATCCAATAAAGCGGAGGTCATTTCCAGACCGTGCACAGGTCTGCTTCTCCTATGGTATTTTCCAATCAATTCTAATAAAATTTAAATAAATTAAACACAAAATAAATTAAAATAAGCATTTTTTAAATTTTTTATTGTTTAAAACTCATTTTGACCTGGTGGGAATTCTACGGGGGGGTAAAAATTAACCCAGACTTAACTTTTTTATAACCTTATTAAGGAGAGGAAAAAAAAATCAACCTAACCAAGAACAGTCAAATAAATCTATTCTATTAAAAAAACAAAATATCCTACCCAGAGGGAAATATTTCTCAACACGGTTGGGAAATTTGGTAGATTAAAGCAATAAGTAATCATTTTAAGGACATTGCGGTAATATTTTTCTCCCGAGATAATAAAAAAAAAAAATACCTCGATTAAATTTTTTATTTTCGGGGGGCGGGAGCGGGAAAAGAAAACCTCCCTTTTCCAAAAATTGGTTTAGTTTAGTTTAGTTAATCGTGCACCCAGTTGTCGAGTAAACGATTAACTGTCTGTCAGGGGCGTAGCCAGGATTTCGGAAAGGGGGGGGGTTGTACTCCATACAAATTTGTCAAAAGGGGGGTAGTGGGGGGTGTAGGGGGTTGTACGCCCCCAAATTTTCAAAATACCGTAAAAAAGACATTAAAAAGGGTAAAAATTTTTGCGCTTCGCGCTAGGTGATTCTTTTTGTTGTTATTTGCATTGTTTTTTTAAGTTAAACTTGAAAATTTTCCGGTTTAAAAAGGTATAACATTAAAAATCGTGCGATAGCACGAAAAAATTTTCTAAAATTGTCTTTGAAATTCAATAAAAACATCACTTAAATGTTGTAAAAAGGTATATAAATGTCGAGCGCTGAGCGGAGCGAAGCGCGAGGAAATTTTTTAAAATTGTTCTCTTTGGACCCCCAAATTTTTACCTCCGCCAACCCAAAAGGGGGGGGGGTTGCCACCCCTACAACCCCCCCTGGCTACGCCCTTGCTGTCTGTAATTGTTGAATGCAGATTGTTATATTTTGATTTAAATTAAGATTAATGTTAAAAAATGTGCAATTATATTTTTGCAATTAGTTACATTATAAGAATTATTAATAACAAGATCCGCCAGCATCCATTACTACAGCTAAAGGCGCTTACCTGGAAGTCCAGGATTTACTAGAATTATATTTAAATTCAAAACAATATTACCAATATTAAATTCAAAACAATAAGTAGGAACTTCAAACAGACATGTGGTTTTAATTTTTGAATGCAGATGAAAGGATTTATTCTCTTGATTGCAGTTAATCTTTAATTTCTTTTCCCCCGTCCCTAGTTCTTCTGAGTGGAATTCAACCCCCCCCCCCTCATCGCCAAGGTATGGGATAAATAAAAAGTGGCTTTAACTATGCGAATGAACTTATTTTTACCCTCTTCTGACTTAGCGCTTGCCGTAGGCATTTTCTGTGTAGAAGAGCTAAGTTCAGGCTGTGGAAAAAAACAACAAAACTAATATAAGCTATAATATTAATTTCAAGTTTAAACTTACATTAAAATTATTCTATAGACATTTTAGGTCAGCATTTTATAATACTTTTAACAGAATTTGGAAAAAAAAGTCACAAAAAATCGACAAAAATAATCTACCGCATTACTTTTTAATTATGAAATTAATACAAAATCAAAGCAGAGCTCTGGGGCTCCGAAACACCCCCAACCCCAAACCCCCCCGCCACAAAACACATAAAAAACCCCCCCCCCCCCCCCCCCCCGAGCTCCACTCCACTCCGGAGCTTCACCGTACATTAATCGCAAAAATGTAAAGTAAACACAATTTCCCGAGCTGGTATGAAGCGCAGCAGTGCAATATTATTTTTAGTAGTTCAATTTAAAAAAAAGCCAAAAAACTAAAGCCTGGTTCACACCGGCAACGCAGAGTGACAAGTGGTGACTCGAGTTCCGCGCGTGTTTACTCGGTTAAACTGTTAAGCCTGGTTCATACTTATGACAAAACGTCCTTTGGACAAAGTCCAAAGGACAGAAGTCTTTTGGACTTTTTCCAAAGGACAAAAACAGCGTCAAAACGTTTTTCCCTTTGGACAACGTGCTCATACTTTTTGTCCTTTGGACTTTTTTCCTTTGGATTCTGTCCTTTCATATAGCATTCATACTTTGTCCAAAGGACGTTTTGGCTTTTCTAAAATTGTCCTTTGAGTTTAAGTATGAACCAGGCTTAAAGGCTGGTTCATACTTATGACAAAACGTCCTTTGGACTAAAAAAGTCAAAACGTTTTTTATACAAGCCAAAACGCCCTTTGGTCTTTTTTCTATGGACGAAGTATGAATGCTACTTAGAATTTGTCCTTTGGACAAAGTCCAAAGGACAAAATCCAAAGGGAAAAGTCCAAAGGACAAAAAGTATGAACACGTTGTCCTTTGGACAAAGTCCAAAGGACGTTTTTACGCTGTATTTGTCCTTTGGACTTTGTCCAAATGACGTTTTGTCATAAGTATGAACCAGCCTTTAGTTGTCGCAGTGGTGTGAACGGGCTATCACTTGTCAGTACCGTGTAAAGCACCCCTTAGATCAACTCTTGATGAAAAAAATGAACTTCCACAAAAAAGTAAACGATGTAAACTGGAAAAAAATTTCAGGCGAATATTTACTTGCTTCCGGTACTGTTGAGTCACATGATAATTTATCAATGTATAGCTAATAGTAATAAGCGGAACTGCAGAACCCCCGGAACCGGAATTGAGATTTTCCAAAAATCAATCCGGAATAGGAACCGGAATTACAAATTTTGCCCGGAACACCAGGAACCGGAACTGTCCATCACTAATAGCTAACCTGCCATACGATAATAATAATAAAAAAAACTTTTGTAAGAATCAATCGTATTGTTGGCGAGATACGTTCGATTGAAAATTTCGTTCAGTCTCAATCATTTTCGACTAGATTTTATTTTAATTTAATTTGATACACCCAAAAACAGTGGACGCGACAAGCTCTGCTGTAATTTGACGAGAATTTGGAATAACAAGTTTTTTTGTTTTTAATATATATTATAGGGTGTTCAAACAAACTTTTATGTACTAAATGACAAGAATGGAACATAAATATTTTATTATTTATTTGATATAATTCAATAATGTTCCAATAAAAATCAACAACAAAAATATTACAATTAAAATTTTTACAATGGATCGATTTGGGTATGAAACAACAAGACTTGATTACGTATTAAAAATTTTTTCACGGTTTTTTTTTCGTTTTGTTTGTTAAACAGATTTCTTTCCCTCATCATAAAAATTTAAATTTTTATTTCTCCGTTCGTTCTTTGGTTTCGTTATCGCAATGAGGTAGTTCTGACCAGTTCTTTAACGCTTTGAATAGCGGATTGCGGAGAGTCCTTGTGTAACAGGAAATAACCCTGAACTTGAGCGGGTGATATCAGTTTTTCTTTAACTTCATTTTGAACTTTCAAAGTAAATTGATCTGAAAAACTTGGCTTTTTATTATTATATTACATTTCTAAATTATTTAATAATAGATTTCTAACGATAAACTAAAAATCAGTTTTCAATTTTTTTTATAGTATTGATGTATGACATTAACCTGGGACATAATAAATGTGAACAGCCGGGAGGGGAGGGGGGAGGGACAAACACAAAAGGAATATTTCCCTTCGCTGGGCATTTTCCCAAAATTGAGAAGTGGATTGAAAATGTCTAAAGAATAAAGAGAATTGCTGCGGAGTTCGTTCCACTATTTCCAAAGTAATATAATAATGTTAAAAAACATTATCTATACCTTTAAATAAAATTTTAATTAAAGCATTGTTGGAAGAAAAATTTAATTTGAATTGATACCTTGTCGACCGCTATGTAGTAACAATAACAAGATTTTGTATACTCTGTTGCCTGCAATCTACAAAAGGGTGGAAAGAGAATTATATACTATAATTCTTGTCCTATTTATTTGGCAAACACATAATTATTTTGAAATAAATAGCCAGTGATTCCAAATTTGATAGTATTGTATTGCTCTTTTTAATACAATTAGAGCAGACCGCTTGACTGTGCTGAGTACATCTGCATTATGGGCATAGGTGAGAAAGGGGGCAGGGTGGGGTCCACCCCCCCTAGCCTCGAAATTTTGGAACCCCCCCTAGACGAAATTTTTGGGGGGGGGTCCCAAATTTCGAAAATTCCAAATTTCCGAATTTTTTACCCCTGACCCCCCTCTAGATTTTGAAATCTGACCCCCCCCCCTCGGGAAAATTTTAGGTACCTTTTTTATACTAAATTTTCTTCCAAAAACGTGAATTTTCATCACATATTCATGCTTTTACACCCTTTTTATACACGAATATGGCTTTTTATTCAATAAAATGTAATACTTACTCGTATAAGAAGAACAATTATTAAAGTTATTATGGTTTGAAACTGTTTTGCTTTCCTGAACACCGGACCCCACCTGACCCCCCTCTAGATTTCGATTTTCGCACCCCGGGTCGACCCCCCCTAAAACGCTAGGGGGGGGGGTCCGGACCCCCCTGGGACCCCCCTCCTAGAATTCAAAATTCGATTTACCCCGGCTAACCACCCCCCTAGCTTCCCCGACCCTTCTCACCTAAGAGTATGAGTAGCGAGCGATGTGCTCAGATGTCATTTTTTGACGTCCGCGGATGCGTATGCGGATTTTCCGAAACATAAATCCTCGAATGCGGACGTCTATTAAATGCATTCTTACCATATCGTATTTAGGTCTGGAAGGTATTTTATTCGTATAATTTTTTTTTAATTTTGAAAGAAAAAACAAGTAAAAAAACGTTAATTTTAGCTAAAAAGCGTTTTACTGCATTTTTAATCTTTTATAGCAAAAAAAAAAAACTTATTTAAACCTCAAAACTTTGGCTTAGGGAAGGTTAGAAACATAGGTGTTTTGTGGGGGGGGACAGAGGGGTGCACCCCCCCCCTAGAACCAAATTTTTGGACCCCCGCCCCCTAGAAAAAATTCAGGATCCCCCCCCCCCCCCCCAAAGCTCGAGAGCGGTCCGGGCTGACCCTCCTAGCGAGGCTGACCCCCCTTTCCCGCCATAGGTGGGCAGTCCCTCGGATTTGGGGGATATAAGGGGGGTCAAATTTTAGAGGGGGGGAGGGTGTCCGGCAAGACCCAAATTTTAAGGGGAGGGGTGTACCCAATATTTCCGCGCTGCCTTAAAATGGGCTTAAAACGCGTAAAAAAGGTAAAACAAGCTTATAAATGCTTTAAAACTGTGTAAAACTAAAATAAGACCTTATTGCAACTTACAAATTTTATTTTTTAATTCTTTTATTAATAAAATGTGTTTATATATTCTTATAATTAGATTAGAAATCATAGTTTTTTTTAATAATTACATAATAATAGAATAGTAATATTATTGTCTTGATCATAAAGTCAAGTATCACAAACTTTTTAATCCATAATCTTATATTTAATTAAAGATTATCAGGGCCGTAGCCAGGATTTCAGTTGAGGGGGGATTTTTTGGAAGGTGCTTTATAGGGGCCCACAAGGGGGTCTGGGGGGCGGGAGCCCCCCAGTGGGGTCAAGGGGTGGAGCCCCTTGTCAGGGGGGTCCAGGGGGCGGAATGCCTCGGGTCATTCTATGTTAAATCAACAAATCGATTTAGCGCACCATCTTCGATTTGGCTGAAACTTGGTATACTTGTAGACCCTATGCCCAATAAGAATTATTTTAAATTTTGGCCTCCAAAACCTTTTGGTTCCGAAGTTATGACCCCTTAAATTTGGGCTTTAGGCCCCAATTTCAACCAAACGTCCTATTTTCAAACAAGCATATTGGAATCATTAACAGCAATAACCCTTGCAATATATATATCATTTGAAAGCTAATTGCCAGCTCTATCTAATGAAACTAAAATAAAAATATTGTTTGGGGGCCAAAAAGTTATAGTCAAATATAAAAAAACAAATTACAATAAAAAAAAATCATCATCACCAATTTTAATGATTTTTTTACTGAGTAAAGACAACACATTTGGGAACATGCATATAAAATTTCATGAGCGGAATTTGCCTCTAGGGCTCACAATGAAGAAAAGAGTCATACTAACTTGTTGAAATTTAACGAGTTTCATCAAATATTGACAATTTATAACACTTAACTAATACTTTACAACAAAAACCATCATGTTTAACAACAATTTTTAATTTATTTATCAAGATAATATTTTGAACTACTTTTATCTCAAATTTAAGCTGCCCTGTTTTACTGTGTGGAACAAAATTTGTAAAACAAAAATTAGAAGTCAGCCTCATTTTGAGCACATATTGGGAAAATTATGATAATAAGCTGGATTTTACCTTTTTTATGTTAGCGATTGCAATGAGGCGTATTCCATTTCCTTCTGTGACAGTTTGCAGACGTGTGCACTGCCCCCCCCCCGGGGGTGATACGGGGGGGGGGCGGCAACACCACGGGGGGGGCACGGGGGGGGGCTACTTTTAAACGGCGGGGGGGAGGGGCAAAAAAAAAAAAAGAGAAGAAGGAGAAAAAGAGAAAAAAAGAAGAAAAAGAGGGAAAAAGGGAAAAAAAAAGCAGAAATAAGGAAATATTAGGGATAAAGTTGCAAAAAATACAAAAATACAGGCTAAAAAGCCAAAAACTTCAGAGATATTCGCGATATTAGAGTCATAATAGGTCGACATATTCTTAGGTACTTATTTATCTTTTGTTGGGGATGCGGGGGGGGGGGGGGCACAGGGGGGGGGGAAACAGTGCCCCAACCAGACGGGGGGGGGGACTCCGCCGAGTTTATATCCTCTTCCACTTCATCCAGCAATTTCTGGATCAACTTTTTGAATGATTGAGTTTTTTTTTTTTTCCATTCTCAAAACTACTCCAATTTCTGGATAGTGTGGGAATGAACATTAACCAGAAGGTCATGGTGGCTTCAAAAAACTCAATTACTCCCCCTTGCTGTTGCTCTGAATCTACTGAAATAACTGAGGATAAATATCATTGTCCAAAATATTTCACTTTTATATAGCCTTTGATTTGGTCAATGTCCAATTCAGTTAAAGTGTCTCCTTCATTAATTTTAACCAACCAGCCGGCATTTGCCAGCAAGAATTCTTTTACTATTACACTGGTTTGCGATTGAGAGATAAATGCATGCAGTCTTTGCGTTCTTTTTATGGTGGATTCAATGAATAAATCTTTTTCAACAAACTCTAAATTCAGCATCATACTGTTCTTTAGTTGTAAATTCAACAATTATTGAATGGAATATTCTGGGAAGCAAAGTTGTAGAGATTAAGTGGAATTATTATTTGTTCATAATAAGGACGTTAGCAGCTTTAGCTTGCCATCTTTCTTCCTCTTAATACATCCTCCTACTCCATCACAGGCGCCTTTTCCATGAGATGTAGCAAAAGTGTGCCACTGGGCTGGGAACATCCAAAATGTATTTGATGGTAGCAGGTGTTTATAATTTTCTTGAAGTTCTTATATAGTGAGGCTGCTGAATCACTAATATATTAATTTTACAGGTGTTTTCCTATAAGAATGGCTGCTAAGGCCAGCCTGCAACGTCCTTGTTATGAACAAATAATGTCTCCACTTGATCTCTAGAACTTTGCTTCCCAGAATATTTCGATCAATAACAGTTGAGTTTACAACGCTAGAACAAGTATGATGCTGAATTTAAAGTTCTGGAGAAAAGATTTAGACGTGGATGCACATAAAAGGGTCAGAAAAATAGAGACTCCATTGATCTTCTCCCTAGTCGCAAACCAGTGTAATAATAGTGAAAGAATTCTTGCTGGCAAATGCCGGCCGGTTGGTTAAAATTAATGAAGGGGACACTTCAACTGAATTGGAAATTGACCAAATCAAAGGCAATGTGACAGTGAAATACTTTGGACAATGGTATTTAGCCTCAGTTATATCAATAGATTTAGAGCAAGGGGAAGTAATATTGAGTTTTTTGAAGCCACCAGGACCTTCTGGTCATAGGTGAGCACGGTCGGGGAAGCTAGGGGGGGGTGGTTACCTGGGGTAAATCGAATTTTGAATTCTCTCAGGAGGTGCCGAACCCCCCCCCTCGCTTTTTAGGGGGGGGGGGTCCATACATGGGCACAGAGGGGTTTGGCGGGGGTTACCCCCAAATCCTAAGAAGTGGGGGTTTAGACCCCCCCCCACTCAAGAAAGTGGGGGGAAAAAGTTAACCCCCCCCCCCATTTTGGAAAAATGAAGAAAAAAAATGTTCTTTAAAATGACTTCTAACTGCCTCCAAACTTAAGTTTTGAGGTCAAAATGAATGTTTTAAGCAATAAAAAGCTCAAAAATGCAATAAAAAGGGCTTTTTGACCTAAAATTAGTGTTTTTAACCTATTTTTTCTTCAAAATCGAAAAACGATATGGGTAAAATGCACTCCAGAAAAAAAACGATATGGGTATTTTGCGTTTCTTGGATTTTAACCCCCCCCCCTACTTTGGGGTTTAACCCCCCCCCACTCCGGACCAACTTGCCCATGTATGGGGGGGTCGACCCGGGGTGCGAAATTTTGAAATCTAGAGGGGGGTCAGGTGGGGTCCGGTGTCCAAAGCAAAACAGTTTTAAACCATAATATCTTTAATAATTGTTCTTTTTATAGGATAATACTACATTTTATTAAATAAAAAGCCATATTCATGTATAAAAAGGGTGTAAAAGCATGAATATGTGATGAAAATTCAAGTTTTTGGAAAAAAATTTAGTATAAAAAAGGAACCTAAAATTTTCCCGAAAGTGGAGGGGGGGGGGGGGGCTCAAATTTCAAAATCTAGAGGGGGCTCAGGGGTAAAAAATACGGAAATTTGGGGGGGGGGGGCCCCCTAGATTTTCGTCTAGGGGGGGCCCCCAAAATTTCGAGGCTAGGGGGGGTGGACCGTGGACCCCACCCTGCCCCCCCCTTTCTCACCTATGCTTCTGGGTTATTTTCATTCCCACACAATCCAGATATTGGAGTAGTTTGGAGCAACTCAATCATTCAAAAAGTTGATCCAGAAATTGCTGGACGAAGTGGAAGAAGATACAAACTATCACAGAAGGAAATGGAATATGCCTCATTGCAATCGCTAACATAAAAAAGGTAAAATCCAGTTTATTATCATAATTTTCCCAATATGTGCTTAAAACGAGGCTGACTACCAATTTTTGTTTTACAAATTTTGTTCCACACAGTAAAACAGGGCAGCTTAAATTTGAGATAAAAGTAGTTCAAAATATTATCTTGATAAATAAATTAAAAAACTGTTGTTAAACATGATGGTTTTTGTTGTAAAGTATTAGTTAAGTGTTATAAATAGTCAATATTTGACGAAACTCGTTAAATTTTGACAAGTTAGTATGACTCTTTTCTTCATTGTGAACCCTAAAGGCAAATTCCGCTCATGAAATTTTATATGCATGTTCCCAAATGTGTTGTCTTTACTCAGTAAAAAAATCATTAAAATTGGTGATGATGATTTTTTTTAATTGTCATTTCTTTATTATATTTCACTATAATTTTTTTTTGGCCCCCAAACAATATTTTTATTTTAGTTTCATTAGATAAAAGCTGTCAGTTTGCTTTCAAATGATATATATATTGCAGGGGTTATTGCTGTTAATAATTCCAATATGCTTGTTTGAAAATAGGACGTTCGGTCAAAATTGGGGCCGAAAGCCCAAATTCAAGGGATCATAACTTTGGAACCAAAAGGTTCTGGGGGCTAAAAATTTAAAATAATTCGTATTGGGCATCAGGTCTACAAGTATACCAAGTTTCAGCAAAATCGAAGATGATGCGCTAAATTTTTTTTTCAGTTGATTTGACATGGAATGACCCAGTGGCGTACCCAGGATTTCATTTCTGGGGGGCGGTCTGGGGGCACTACTAAGTAATACCCCTGAAGAGGGGTCTGGGGGCGGCAGCCCCCCAGTTATGGGGGATCTGGGGGGCGAGAGCCCCCCAGCGGGGTCAAGAGGCGGAGCCCTTTGTCAGGGGGCTCCGGGGGGCAGAATGCCCCCGGGGAGAAAATTTTTAATTTAAGGCGCTAAAATACACTTGAAATTCTATTTCCAGATGATACTTATTACAAAATTTAAGGTTTCTTATACCTACACATTTAAAACATGTGTTTAAAACGTTAATTTAAGGATAATATAGAGTTTATAGTAGTTTTATTAAACTGTATATCTTAACTACTGAACGGGATAATCGATTTGTAATCGAAAAACTAAGATAAATTGTCAATTAAATAGTAACTTTCCGCGCGAAGCGTGGAAATTTTTTTTTAGTCCTTTGATAACGTTTAAAAATTTTTCTCCGGGAGGCGAGTTTGGGGGGGGGGGTGTCCCCGACTACCCCCCTAATCTTAGGGGGGGGGGGGGTTCAGCAAAATCCGAAATTTTGGGGAGGTATAACCCCCCTGCCCACCTATGCTCCCCCCCCCCCTCCCCGACCAATCTTTTTGGAAGTATATTTTTTTTATTTACTGTCAAAAACACGGGGTTTTAGTTAAAACCAGTGTTTAAATACACTTTTTAGGCCTAAAATATTTTAATACATAAAATTCAATATTAGACCTAAAAACACTTAAATTATTGAGTTAAAAAAATTTGAAGTTTGAAACCCCCCCTAAATTTGAAATCTCGCACCCGGGGTCGAACTACCCAAAAAGCCAGGGGGTCCGGATCCCCATGGACCCCCCCCCCCCAAAAAAAAAAAATTTGGCCTTCCACCCGGGGGTGAACCTCCCTAGCGGACCCGACCAAAAACACATATGGTTAGAAATCTCTAAAAAATTAGGTATTAGCTTATTTAAGATTTAATAAGCAATAAACACATCCGCGGATCGATTGTGAAATCACAAATCCGCGGATGCGTATGTTAAAAATGGTGCGGATGTTGGGCACATCTCTAATTATGGGACCAGACCTGTACACAGTCAGCTGATGCCTCCCCCCTCCGCCATTTGGCCAAAATTAAAAAAAAATTATTTGCCACTACAAACGTATAATATAAAAATATCCCGCCTGTTCAACTAAGCATAATGGCCTGGCAGTACTTCTTAATTATTAAAAAAATAGTCTAAAATAAAGCGAAGCTCAAAAGTTTCTACTGCGCTCCGAATCTTCCCCTAGAAAATCCTACGAAACCTAACACAAGAATAATTCCCATTTTTAGTGATGGGTGCAAGTGCGGAACCCCCGGAACCGGAATTGAGATTTTCCAAAAATCCAGAATCGGAGTTGATATTTTCCAAAAATCCAGAATAGGAACCGGAACCTGAATTCCAAATTATGCCCGAAACATCCGGAATTCGGAAACGGAACTGCCCATCAGTACCATAATTTATCCGAAATCACTCACCCGCCATCTTCCCGCTGTCCGCGTAGAACTTCCTGAACATCTCCTTCAGTTGATAGTGCGTGCAATGACCGACATACTCCTTCCGGTCCACGCGCCCGGGCCGGGTCAGGGCGTCGTCCAGCCTCTCCGGGTAGTTGGTGGTCATAAAGAGTATCCTGGATTCGGAAGACGCAACGCCGTCTAGAGCATTTAGGAGACCGCTTAGCGTCACTCGAACCAGACCTTCGTATGCCGTCTGAAATAGGGAAATGCCAATTTTAAACTTTAGGAACATTAAATCCAAAAAGCATACATGATAAAGCTCAAGAACACTTTTAACTATAGATCACCCCACTTATTTAGTGCATTTAAAACACCGCTCAGCTTTATTCGAAGGAAACCTTTGTATAACATCTTTTGGAATTATCCTTCCCCCAATAAAAGCCGAGGGGGCCGAAGACCAAAACCTACTTTTTGAAGCTCCAGCCAGAGCGTGGGTTTCGGATTGGAGCTTGGCAAAAAGGTGCCAGAGTTGACTGGATTTCGGTTTGGTCCAGATTTGAAGGCGATGCGTTGATAGGTGTTGTTTCGCTTCGCTTTGCATTCCCACCTCGTGCAGGCCTGGATACTGGGAACTGGAACTGGGAACGACACTGGGACCAGAGGACCTTTGGGCAAACCCCGTAGCGGTTGCTGAGCTCCTCCGGGAGTGGGAAGAGGGGGTGAGCAAGGCGAGAGGCGTGCCGGACGGACCACACCAGGGTTGATGGAAACCCTGGAAACTGGCAAACTCAACAAAACCAAAACCTACTCCAAAAATGACAGGGAAGGGGTTAGGTTAGGTTTTGCTTAGCTTAGGGTTAGGCTTAGCTTAGATTTTGCTTAGGCTTAGTGTGGCTTTTGCTTAGGCTTAGGTTTTTCTGAGGCTTAAGTTCTGCTTAGGCTTAGAGGTTATGCTTAGGCTTAGACTTAGCTTTTGCTGAAGTTTCGCTTAGGCTAAAGCGTGAGTTTTTCTCAGACTTAAGTTTTGCTAAGGCTTAGCTTAGATTTTGCTTCGTAGACTTAGCTTAGGTTTTGCTAAAGCTTAGCTTAGTCGCTGATTTACTGTTTTTGGGGTAGGTTTTGGCCCTTTTCCCCTCAAGGGGGGAAGCGGTGCACAGGTCTGGTAAACATAGGTGTTTTGGTCGGTCTGCTAGGGGGGTCCACCTCCGGGTGGAAGAGTCAAGAGGGGTCCGGACCCCCCACTGGCTTTTTAGGGGGTTTCGACCCCGGGTGCGAGATTTAAAATTTAGGGGGGGTCAGGGGGGTCCAATTTTTTAACAAAATTTTTTTAACTCAATAATTTAAGTGTTTTTAGGTCTAATATTGAATTTTATGTATTAAAACAGCATATTTAGGCCTAAAAAATGTATTTAAACACTGTTTTTAACTAAAAAACCGTGTTTTTGACAGTAAACAAAAAATATACTTCCAAATTGGTCGGGAGGGGGGAGGAGGGGGGTCAGCCTCGCTAGGTGGGGGGTCAGGCCGGACCGTTCTCGATCTTTGGGGGGGAGGGGAGGCCCCTTGAATTTTTTTCTACGGGGGGTTTAAAATTTTGGCCCTAGGGGGGGTGGACTCCTCTGTCCCCCCCCCCAAAAACACCTATGCTGGTAAATCGTAGTTTTCTAAGCAACCAATGCGAAACCATTTGTTGTTGCATTACCTGAAACTTATCTTCCCTATGCAGATTATGCAAAGAGGCGGGCGCTAAGACAAGCCAGGAGGGGTGAAAAAATTTCACCCCCATGGTTGAAAATCAAAGCAAAACAATAAAATCAAAAATCATAAAAGTATCTTTATGTGAGAATGACAATACAAATTACCTTTTGCTCCGGGGTTTCCTCGCGGGACGCGAACGCTGCGTCTATATCCTCTAATAGAATTATACTCTGTAGGGGTGAGGTGTTGAGCAGGTGCTGCAGGCGATCATCCGTCAGCGTCCGATCGCCGAGGGAAAGAATGCATATGCTGTACCCGATTTCGCTGGCCAAAGCCGTGATGAAACTACTCTTTCCGCAGCCCGGAGGACCGTAAAGCAGATAGCCTAAATATTTTTTTAAATTAAAACTGCAATTATTTTTTTGTATTTGTAATTTGAAATAATAATTTTAAAAAAACATTGCGGAAATTTGTTTGCAAATGTGCAAAGATGTGCGTTTATTTCCGCATCGTTATTTTGGGAGTGTATTGTATTCTAAACCTGTAAACGGTCCGGAATTTCCTTTGCTTCAGACCTGTGCACTGCCCCCTCCCCCCCTCCGGGTTTAATTTTGGGAGGGCAATTCCAAAATGGGGGCACGGGGGGCAACTTTTTTGAAGCGGGGGGCAATAAAACGGAGGGCAAGCAGGGAAGAAAGAAATAAAAAGAAAATAAAGAAGAAACTAAGGGTCAAAAAAGCGAAAATAAGGAAAAAATAGGTCTCCAATGTTTTAAAATGCATTTAAATAGGCTAAAAAATGCAAAAATGTCGCAATGATGGCGTCATTATAGGTCAAAAATGGCGCCATAATTTTTGGGTACTTTTTCATTTTTGGGTGGGGGAGGGGGAAATCCTCCAATAAAGCGGGGGAGGGCAGTGGCGTAGCCAGGGGGGAGTGGGGGGGGGCGACCACCCCCCCCCGAAAACCGACGAAGCCGGATTTTTCGTAGGAGGGGAACCTTACGTTTTTAAATTTTGGGAGAAAAATTTATTTATCCTATATAATATCCTTATTTATCCCCTGGCCGACCGTTGCGGGGGGGGGGCGGCCGCCCCCAATGCCCCTCCTTGGTATAACCCCCCAACCCGCCCCCTGCCCACCTATACCCCCCTCGTCCGCTAAAAAATATAAACAGTACTAAAAATATAATGTGTGTAAGATCACTGAATCCCGCCAGGGGTTTCTAATCCGGAATTCATAAAAATCCGTTTGACGAAGAAATTAAGTTTTAAAATTTAAAAAAATTTGCCATTCTGGTCAAAATTTGGGGCTAAGATCAAGAGAAACTGTAATTTTTTTAAAGAGGACTCCACTTCAAATATTACAAAAGGAGCAAAGGCTGAACCCGAGTTTCTTTTTTTGTCAGAAAGGGGTCCCAGTCCAAAAAAATACTAAAAATGGGTGCTTTAGAGGTTTTACATAGATACCCACCAAAAATTTTTTTGAGATACTCACCACAAATCGAAAAGTTGGGTACATACACCCCCAGAAGAATCAACCCGTTCCCCTCTGTCCCCCGGAAAACGTTGTCTGAGCCTCTCCGTTTAAATGACACTCTCCATAATAATGGCATAGTAGCCATTCATGCGGGAAAATATGCTGTTCACCTACGTTATTCTGCAAAAATGTGCGCGGATCAATAAAAACATTTTATTTCATTTGGGGGATGCGCGCGCATTTAGTGTAAAGTGACGTAGACGAACGGCATATTTTCCCGCATTAAAATGGCTACTATGCCATTATTATGGAGAGTGTCATTTAAATGGAGAGGCTCATTATAATGGCCTACTTTTCCGTACTTTTTTATATAGGAGTTGCACATTTTTCATTATATTCAAGATTCAAGATTCAAGATATTATATATTTTTGGTACTAGGTTCTCCCTAAATACCAATGTAGATGACTTCTGTAGAAAAATGTCATTCGCTACTAGTTCTGTTGCTCATACTTTCCTCCATTTCAACTTCAACTACTCTAAAAATATTTTTAATCAATAGAACTACTCCACGGTACAAGTACTAAACGTGTACCAAAAATCAGTTTGAGAATTCCACTCAACAAACAGAAATATAAAACATGTTTCTAGGTCAATTCTGACCTTGCGATTTTAATTTTGGGCATTACAAAGTGATTAAACTACCCTTTAGGATAATAAATGGTGTTTTATAGCCAAAAAAAGACCTTTTTTTGAAGGTACATTTTATGCTGTTAAGAAATTTTTTTAGTAGTGCTTTAACCAATATAAATGAATATTTTTTAGATTGCCGAGAGTCTGGCGGTTCCAAAAATATTTTGATTTTTTTTCTGGTCCTCAACAATTTTGTATAGCAACCGCTTAAAAATGTCTAAAAATTCAGTCATGAAAAAAATTAAAATTTAAAAAATGGGATAATTTAATAAAAATGCCTCATAATACAATTTAGGTTGATTTTTAGGCTTTGCTTAGGCTTAGAAATAATAAATTCGATTAAAAATAAGCTTAAATTAGGTTTTTAAGCAAAAACAATTTTGTCCATATTTTTGGTGGTCCATGCGACTATCGAATTTATAATTTTTTTGTAAATTTTTAGATTCTCCGGACTTCCAGCAATGTTAAAACAAAGTTTTTATTTTAATTTAGCGGTTAATTAATTTTTTTTCTTAACAGTAAAAATTGTGTACCCAAAATATTGTCATTTTTTGCCTATATTTTACCCCATATTATCAAAAATCATGTTTTAATCAGTTTTTAAAGTTTAAAATCGAGATCTTCAGGTAAGAATTGACCTAGAAACATGTTTTTATTCAGTATTTGTAGCTTGAAAATCTCTAATCGATTTTTGGTACACGTTTAGTACCTGTACCCTACTCCACCTCTTCGCTTAGATCCCTTCGATAACCATTATATTCTCCATATTTGATGATCATTTCATTAGTATTTGTTTCAGTGAGCCATGTTTTACAAATAAAGCAGATATAAACATCACCATAGATAAGGCTATTTTCTGAAATAAGAACATAAAGCTCGTCTAAGGAGCTTGATACCTGAGTTGTGTAATGTGCCGGTTTTTAAAGAAAACTTCAGTAATATATTACCTCAACTACGCATCGATAATACGGTTTGTGGTTAATATCTTTTCCTTCTTCCCATGTGGTCATTTGACTGACAATCAAATACCTCTCGTTGACAATTTGAACCGCTGGTTTGAGAAGTGCTGCTCCCATAGGTTTTTTACGTTTATTAGGAGGGTCTCCTCCAGTGGCTTGATCGGTCCCAGTTAGTGGGCTTTGTAAACCAAGTTTGGAAGCCATTCCTGTTAATTGTGCAGCCATTTAGATTTTATTAATTTGTTTAATTAGGAAATAATTGTCACAAAACAAGACTGAACGGTGACCTCGAGATTCTGTCCCACTCTGCCAGCAGATTTGTCTTCAGTCTTACTTCGTCATAGGTGTCTCATTTGGCAAGCACTAAAAGACACCTACTACACCTACTACACCGACGGACCGACTGAGGGATGAAAGCCTCTCTTGTTACCAAAAATTTCCCTAAGCAACCTAAGCAAAACCTTAAAATCAAGCTAAATTTAATGTTTTGTTTGATTTTGAGGTTTTGCTTAGGTTGCTTAGTTCCGTCGGTGTAGTAGGTGTAGTAGGTGTCTTTTAGTGCTTGCCTCTCACTTTGCCATCACGTGCGTTTCACTTTACCATCAACATCTTTTTTACAGACATACTTTATTAAGATAATTTTAAAAGGCCAAAATAATACTTGTTGCAATTAACATACTCCCCTTTAAATAAAATAAAACTTGTTGCAATTAACGAATAACGTATTTTAAATATGTTTTAACGTAATGAAAATTGTTAACGTAATGAAAATTGTTAACAATTCATTTTTTGCCATTTATTTTTAAATAGATACTAAATAATATTTGTTATTTATTAAACTTTAGTTTTCTTTAATTAATCATTCATTCATAGTTTCTTCTCCATATCGTTAATAATTCCTAACTCTGCAATACAAGTTGTAATATTTAGTAGGTGACGTGCAAAATCACCATAAAAGTAGTGTAAAATCACCATGGAAAAATTCACCATAACGTAGTTTAAATTTACCATAACAATCAGAATTGCGTTTGCAAACTAAAATGTGTTAAAAAAAAAACTAAGTTTTAATCATAAAATCATAAAAAAATGTTTTAATTTTTTCCTAAGCAAAGCCCTAAAATCAAGCTAAATTTTATCATGATAAATTTTTGTTGCATTTTCCAAATGTCAAAATTTAAAAAAGTATTGCAAACGCATTATTTTTATGGTAAATTTACACACCCTTATAGTGATTTTGTAACGTTTATGGTGATTTTTGCCAATGGTGAATTTGTCCAGGGTGTTTTTATATGGACCCGTTTGGTGAAATATTTTAATTATAGTTAAAACATTTTATTTTATATTAATCATAATAAATTAAATACTCGTAGTTTTTGTCACAATGCTAAATTAAACATTTTAAAAATGTATTTTTGTAAGGTCTGTGTGTTTTATTGGCGATGGCAAAGTAAGACGCTTGATGGCAAAGTGAGACTGTTGCTGACAAAGTAAGACAAAAAAAACTGCTGGCCAAGTAAGACTGCTGGCAAAGTAAGATTCATCCGACCTCGAGCCTCGACCTGACCTGGACCAGAATTCACAAAGCGGGGTATACGCGGTGTATACACCGTTTAAACTACGGTATATATGGGGGCTAGCACGGTGTTAGTTAATCCGGACAAGTTAACACCGTACTAGCCCTCAAATATACCGTAGTTTACATGGTGTATACACCGGATACACATACACGGTGTATACCCTGCTTTGTGAATTCCGGCCCTGAACGGAAGGTTGAATCTCGTTTCAACGGCAGTCCTAATTAACGGTTCCGAGCAATCTCCCAACAAAAGGGTGATTCTCATAACTGTGGAATCTCCCCACAGTTTGTGGAAAGTCCCTACAGACTCAAAAAATACGTTTGCAACAAACACCGCCTAAGCCTAAGCCTGAACCTAAGCCTAAGCCTAAGCCTGAACCTAAGCCTAAGCCTGAACCTGAACCTAAGCCTAAGAAATATTTGAACTGTTGGGAGATTCATTGATTGGTTGGGACTTTCCTACGTTGGGACTTTCCTCAGTTAGGACTTTGCCTGATACCCTAATTAACCAACGCCTTTTCTGTCTGATTTCAACCGCATCTTTCTTATTGGCAAACACTAAATTCCAACGATTCCGACTCCGACCCCGCCTCAAATTTCTGCAAATTATATATTGATGTGCAGGTTAGGCGGAATTAACAGAATCTCGCACAAAATGAACCAATTTAAATGTTTTTGAATCAATTTAGCCCTTTTTACGTGTATTTTTTTAGAAATTAATAATTTTTAATTGTATTAGGGTAATTGACTTAATTTCGGCCACCTTTTTTTATTTTTTGGATAAGTTTTTTCTGGTTATTCCAATCAACCCAAAATTTGGTCTAAAAATCAAACGATAACTATTTCTGTTATTTCAGTGCAAAATTTTAAAATTGTTGTTATACTTAAAGATCAGTGGAGGTTTAAAGTTTTAATTTATAGTGGCCGAAATTAAGGCGCGAGCCATTAACTTCGGCCACCTAGAAAAAAACTGGGTATAACTATTGCCAAACTGAACAATAAAAATTTTTAAAGGTTGCAAATTTATCTTAAAGTATTGTTCTTCGTACATATAACTTAATGTTTCCCGTTTGCAAACTTTAATAATTATTAGCAAGACTTTAAATACTTATGTCAAAACCTTAAAAAACAAGTTTTAATAACCTGTTTTTTTTATTGAATTTTTATTTTTGGCTTAAAAAACGTCAAAAAAGTCAAACGAGCAAAAACATTCTTTATAAATACGGTAGTACGATGATATTTAAAAACAGTAATAACGGCAGGTTCTTTCACCTAAATTTTAAGGTGGCCGAAATTAACGGAATCTTAATATGCGCAATTAGTTAAACGCGTTGCAAAGTGATTTTGAAGATAATATCAAAAAATGTAAATTAACAAGTTTGAGCCTTAAATAGAAGTTAATTTAGGTTATATAATGCTTTGTTCTAAATTTGATGCAGTTTAAACACAAAGCAAAAATTAAGAAAATCACAAAAAATTCACTTTTTGTATGAAAATGTTGATAATGCAAAATAACAAAAATTAAAAACTTTTGCAAAAACACTTTATTCAACATTAATCCAGTTACTTTTGTGCTAGTTCTTTTTGTTTTAAAAATAAGCCAATTTTTTAACACCCTAAATTGGTGGCCGAAATTAAGGCCTGGCCGAAATTGTCAGATACTCTACACTATAAAAACATTAAATTAAGTTTAAAAACCATAAAGATTACCAAATTTAAAAAGGAATATAATTAATTAATCTTGAGAAACTGATTAACTTCCAATTATTGACAAACTTTCAGTCTGGTGCAAAAACATGGTTAAGATTCGTGTTTTGATTTGTTTAATAAAGGATTTTTCATTTGAATATAGGGTTTGGTTAAAGGTTAAGATTCACGGTTTTTGGTTTTTAAATTGAAACATTTGTTAAGATAAATATCAAAGATGTTTTATGTTAGAAAATTTTGCAGAAAAAATTGAAGACAAAGAAACATTATTTTTCCTAAACCTAAGCGAAACCTACAAATCAAGATAAAAATTTTAAAAAAACTTAAA
>JASAMX010017008.1:0-29150 GCA_030248175.1 Microlaimidae sp. YZB2_3
TTTTATTACTTCGTTCAGTTCCTGTATTGTTCAAGGTATATATGCCATCTATATTTCCATTAAATTAAATACCTTTTTCCTTATTTGTTTTCTGCGTTAAAACTAAAACAATAACAAAACATGTACAGAGATATAAGATCAATAGTCAATAACTATTGCCAAAAAATATGTTTCGCTCCTAATTCTTAACATCTATTTTTTTGATCAAGCTTTAAGATATGGTAAAGGGAGCTTCTCGATAGAATCCACCATATTACTTAAGAGGCTCGTAATAAAAACTAAAAAAATTATGAGTATCAGTATAGCAGAAAGTAACGGTTAAGTTAAATAAAACTAATATTTTTAAATTCTGAGATGTTATAAGCAGAATTTTAAGTTTTTCTACCATATTCTAATACTTGCAGTATATATAAATAAAAATTGCTGATAAATTCCTTATACCATCATATCCTCGCTTTTATATTCCAACTACGTTTTTTTGGCGCGCTGTTCACTTACGGTTCCTTCTTCTGCGGTTTCCTGTAATATTGTTATACAACCTGAGCCACTAAACCATATTCATTTGCGCCACGCTGCTACTGTCTTCGTTGGTATTCACGATATTAAGATATAGAAAAAAATTTTTAATATTAATCATAAACAATACAGTTGTATACATTGTAGTCGTTTAAATCAGTAAATCCAGTGATGAAAAACCTTTCTTGAAACTTGTGCTTTTATATTAATTTTAGACGTACATAAAAGGATTTTGCCGAAAAAAACCGATTTGATTGAAATCTAACTATATACATGTAATAACATGTGCAAAAAGGTTCCGAAATATTGTGAATTCAAAACCTACTATATTGTAATTGGCACGTAGCCAAATAATACTTGAAATCATAACAAATGCATGTGCGATATATATGTATGACACCAAGTAATATTTAAAGTTATAACCGACGAAAATACTGAGCCATATTTCGGGTCGAAAAAGAGCCATCCCATCACGGAATGAATGTAGAATAAACGAGAAGTTTTCAAGATAAAAACAAAATTCCTTTAAAATTTGCGATTATTTTAATTTCATGGCGAGACACTGGAGCTGGATGCTTTACTAAACCAAGAATGCACTATGCATTCTTGACTGAACCGATACTTTTGGCATTAAATAAATAAACTAAAAAAAAATATCACGGTGCAATAATTTTTCATCAAAATTCAAATAAAAAAACTATAAAAAGTGCACCAAGAATAGTTAATTGGTTGCAAATAGTAAATTTATTAATTGCAAGTGATAAAACAATGTTACCAGTGTTCGGCCCTTTGTAACTCAACTAAAAAAACGAAATACTGTGAATTTTTGGTTAAAATGGGATATAAGCAGTTAACCCGACGACGATAGAGATTAGGAATTTTTACAAAAAAAAAACAAAAAACAACTTGTGAAACATCTTAATTTTAAAGAATTTTTTCAAATGGCTAAAAACAAGTGTGAAAATTTTTATTAAATGATCAGGTTTTTTAATTTGCCATTTTTCACCAGTGAAACCTTTATAAAAATTTTTCACGTGTTTCCAGTTTTTTCCAAACATATAAATTTATCTGATCGGTTAAAAATCTACAGATAGATTCATGGATGCACCAATGCCGTTCAAAAATTATGAAAGTATACACCACGAAACTCAGATTTGTTTACCAGAAACTAAAAGGATTATATCAAAATTTGCAGTGAAAAATTTGCATAAAAAATTACACCATTTTAAAAGCTTTTATGCCAAAAACAAAAAAATTGCTTTTGGGGATCAATATTGTTACCGATGCACAACAACCCATGAAAAACAGGAGGTGTGTTTTAAAAGTCAACAGAAAAATCCGTTATAAAAATAACATGCGGGTTTTTCCCAGTTACCACGGTAAAAGCTTCGTGCTAGTTTTATGGTGGTGGGGTAAATTCATCTAAACACTGTGGTACATTTTATTTTTAGCAAATAATATAACACTTTTCGTAATAAAAATAAAAAAAAGTAGAAAATAATTTTTTCACCGCAAGAAAACGTAGAGTTCCTGATCCTTCCCGGATCTTTCCGAAAAAGTCCATGTTTAAGATAAAACCCCGTTCGAAAATTTCACTGAAATGTATTTTTGCAAAAGAATTATTGCAAAAGAGATTTTTTCCGAAGGTATTATGCAGAATGTATTTCTTTCGGACACTTGAGTGGCGTGATACGATCCATGCCAATGTAGTCCTTGGTTTCCCTGTATGCAAATTTGTTAAAAATTTTTTTTAGACGATTGATCAATTAAATCAGAAATTATAGAGTAACAATAACCAAGATTAAAATATCTATTCAGAATTTTTCAATTGGCATTGTAGCAATTTAGTAATTATTTTATCTATTATGCGCTCCCAATATTTCGTTTACATTTTATCACTTTGGAAAATGCAAATGAAAGTTATTTTAAAAAATTTTAGCTTGGTTTTATTTTTTTAAGGTTTTACTTGGCCTTGGAAGTTAGAACATACATGAGCATGGACCGGCAAGCTAGGTAGGGGGGGGTGGCTACCCCGGTAAATGGCTCTTTCAAAGCTAGGTAGGGGGCTACAAGTACTAAACGTGTACCAAAAATCAGTTTGAGAATTCCACTCAACAAACATAAATATAAAACATGTTTCTAGGTCAATTCTGACCTTGCGATTTTAGTTTTGGGCATTACAAAGTGATTAAACTACTCTTTAGGATAATAAATGGTGTTTTATAGCCAAAAAAAACCTTTTTTGAAGGTACATTTTATGCTGTGAAGAAATTTTTTTTAATAGCACTTTAACCAATATAAATAAATATTTTTTAGATTGCCGAGAGTCTGGCAGTTCCAAAAATATTTTGACTTTTTTTCTGGTCCTCACCAATTTTGTATAGCAACCGCTTAAAAATGTCTAAAAATTCAGTCGTGGAAAAAATTAAAATTTAAAAAATGAGATAATTTAATAAAAATACCTCATAATACAATTTAGGTTGATTTTTAGGCTTTGCTTAGGCTTAGAAAAATAAATCCGATTAAAAATAAGCTTAAATTAGGTTTTTAAGCAAAAACAAGTTTGTTGTCCATATTTTTGGTGGTCCATCTGACTGTCGAATTTATAATTTTTTTGTAAATTTTAAGATTCTCCGGACTTCCAGCAATGTTAAAACAAAGTTTTTATTTTAATTTAGCGGTTAATTAAATTTTTTTCTTAACAGTAAAAATTGTGTACCCAAAATATTGTCATTTTTTGCCTATAGTTTACCCCATATTATCAAAAATCATGTTTTAATCAGTTTTTAAAGTTTAAAATCGAGATATTCAGGTCATAATTGACCTAAAAACATGTTTTTATTCAGTATTTGTAGCTTGAAAATCTCTAATCGATTTTTGGTACACGTTTAGTTTTTACACGCTTTTTAGGGGAGGGGTCGACCCGGGGCAGACCACCAGTTTGAAATCCAGGAGGGGTCAGAGGGGGTCTGGTTTTTAAACAAAGTTACATTTAATCATTTATTTAAGTTTTTTAGCACTAATACAGAATTTTATATACTAAAATAGGCTATTTATGTATAAAAAGAGTACAAATATACTGTTTTTTACTTAAAAATTGTGCTTGTGATATTAAGTTTTGACCTAAGCAAAATTCATATCCAAAATTTGGCTCGGAAGGGGGGGGTTGTATAAAAATTTAACAATTTTGTGGGGGAGGGGGATCCTGTCCTCTAGTTTTGTTCTGGGGGGGGGGGAGGGCCGAAAAAAATCATTTAAAAATTTTTTTAAAAATTTTTTTATGATTTAAAATCAAGCTTCTCAAACAAATTTTAGTTTGCAAATGCATTATTGAATATCATAGAGAATTAACGATTCTATGAAATTTGAACGCCAGTACTTGATCACCGAGCATTTGACCGCCAGCATTAGAAGTAGAACGCCGCGCACTTGAACGCCGAACATTAGAACCCCCAGCATAAGACCACCGCAGTACACGTTGCTTTAAAAAAGACGTTAAAACTCCCCGCCAAGGTAGTATAAACTCTTCCCAAGAATAAAAAAGGTCATCAGAATATAAAAAATGTTTTTAATAAAATATTTAAACAAAGCAATATTGTATTAGCAATAAACGACGAGTCAAAAATTTAAATTTTTTCCTCAGCCTAAGCAAAACCTAAAATAAAAAAAATTAGTGAATGGTTTGTTTTTTAATGATTTAAACCTGTTGTTCCTAAACCTAAGCGAAACCTAAAAATCAAACTAAATTTTCAAGATAAATTCATATTTAATGTTTCAGACCTTTGCACGGTCTGGAAATGCGCCCCCGTTTTATTGGAGGATTTGCCCCCTGTTTTATTGCCCCCCCCCGCCAAAAAATGAAAAACTACCCTAAATTATGACGCCATTTTTGACCTATAATGACGCCATCATCGCAATTTTTTGCACTTTTTGCATTTTTCAATGTTTTTTAAACCATTTCAGACCTATATTTACCTTATTTTCGCTTTTTTGTGCTTTTTTTCTCTTTCCCTTCTTTTTTCTCCTTTTTTTCTCTTTTTTCTTTCGCCCCTGCTTGCCCCTCCCGTTTTATTGCCCCCCCCCCGTTTCAAAAAAGTTGCCTCCCCCCGTGCCCCCCCCGTTTCGGAAATGCCCATCGTTTAAACCCCGGGGGGCAGTGCACAGGTCTGATGCTTTGTTTTTTTAACATAAACGCTTTTTCCTTTTCCGGTAGGATTCCCATACGCGTCCCAAAATTCGATTTGACCGGCCCTGAAGTAAAATACACTTATAAAACATCTTTATACCCTAAATTGCACCCGTAGACTTGATTTTTGTGTTTATTTTTGAGATTTGAGCTTTCCATTAGGAGTTATAAGCCGATTTATACCCAAAAATTGCCCTATTTTGGCATGTACAATTTATGTTATTTAGAAATTTTTTTTATTAAGCCTTTAATCAAATTAATATTAATTTTTTCGTATTACCAGGTGTCTGGCAGTTACAAATATACTTTTTATTTTTTTCATAGTAGCAACCAATTTTTTATAATAACCATTCAGATACCCATCAAATTGTAGTTGTGAAAAAATTCACATTTCTGAAAAACAACTTAGTTTAATAAAAATCAATTATATTACAAATTTGTTTGATATATAGGTTTTGCTTAGGCTGAGGAACAATAAATCGGTGAAAAACTAAGTTTAAATGAGCGTTTAAAGTCAAACAAATTTTGTTGTCCATGTTTTTGGTGGTCCATGTAACTTTAGAATTTTTAATTTTTTCGAAAATTTTTGAGTTCTTCAGACTTCTAGCATTGTTAAAACATAGTTTTTAATTTAATTTGTGTGCTTACAAGTTACAATTTTTTTTATTAACATCATAAATTGCATATGCTGAAAAAGGTCATTTTTTGGGTATAAATTGGTTCATAACTCTTTTCGATAAGCCCAAATCTTAAAAATAACTATTAAAACGAAGTTTGCGTGTCTGATTTAGTCTACAACAGACCTGTGCACTGCCCCCCGGGGTTAAAACGGGGGGGGGCAATTCCAAAACGGGGGGGGGGGGCGGGGGGGGCAACTTTTTTGAAACGGGGGGGGGGCAATGAAAGGGGGGGGGCGGAGCAGGGGTGAAAGAAAAAAAAGAAAAAAAAGGAGAAAAAAAAAGAGAAAAAAGAAGGGAAAAGGGAAAAAAGGACAAAAAAGCGAAAATAAGGTAAAAATAGGTCTAAAATGGCTTAAAATACATTGAAATAGGCTAAAAACTGCAAAAAATTCGCGATGATGGCGTCATCATAGGTCAAAAATGGCGTCATAATTTTAGGGTACTTTTTCATTTTTTGGCGGGGGGGGGGGGGGGGGGGGCAGAAAAACGGGGGGGGGGGGGACAAATCCTCCAATAAAACGGGGGGGGGGGCATTTTCAGACCGTGCACAGGTCTGCTACAAAGATGTTTTATATGTGTATTTTACTTTAGGATCGGTCAAATTGAATTTTGGGACGCGTATGGGAATCGTACCTTTTCCTAAGCCCAAGCAAAACCTAAAAATTAAACAAAAAATTTAATTTTTGTCACAAGCAAAATTTTGCAACTGAGATGATGCACACGCCTTGACATTTACGGGGAGTTCCTTCATATTTTTGGGAAGTTTATATTGCCGTAGTGCTGTGTGGTTGTAATTCTCTGTTGGTGGCAAAAAACAGAAATTTGCAGAAAATTTATATACAATCCTGCGGCGGTCAAATGCTTGGCGGTAAAATGCCCGGCGTTCAATTGCGCGGTGTTTTAATGCTGGCGGTCAAATGCTTGGCGTTCAAGAGCTGGTGTTCAAATTTTTGGACACCAAATTAACTGGGTTTTATGAAAAATTTGGTCGTGGCAATTAAACGTCTCCACGTAATTTAACCATCTTTAAAAATTCTTCAACCTGTAACTTTTTTACGAATGACATTCTTGTAAAAATACCATCGGGTAATATGACAATCATGGGCGTAGCCAGGATTTCAAAAAGGGGGGAAGGTCCAACCCTGAACAAAATTTCCGAAAGGGAGGGGTCCAGGGGGGTCCAAATCCTAAACGTTATAAAAGGACAAAAAAATTCTATTTATTACCTTGTTTATGTCACATACTTGAATTATTTTCCTATTATTCAATAAAAATAAATCTATAAAACCAAGAAAAACATTTTTACAAACAATCAGGGACATAGCCAGAGTTTCATTTTTTTTGGGGGGGGGGTGGATTGTAGTACAAAAAAAAATTTCGGAAAAAAATTTCGGAAAAAAATTTCCGAAATTTTGGGGGGGCGGAGCTCCCCTTAATTTTTGAAAACGTTAAAAAAGCAGGGATAAACGTAGATAAAGCTGTATAATACACTGTTTTTGGCCTAATAACCTATTATCTAATGTTTTTAGCGGTAAAAACATGTTTTCTTAGTTAAAAATTACATAAGCACACATTGGCAGAGCCTGGATTTTACAAAAAAGGAATTTAGAGAAGTTAGTTTCAGACCCCTTGGCTAAACCCACATTGTAAACCAAAGCACATGAGCAGCATCTCAGCTCCATGTTTTCTAGGGTACCTATCTATATGAAAAAAATCCGAGCCAATGCTATAGGCGGCAGGAAAATTTAGGAGGGGGGAAGTACATAAATCAACCAATATGATTGTTTGTTTTGCTTTCTGTGTAGTCTTATTACTTATAAAATTTATTGTACTAACTTTGAAATAACATTAGCATCAGGCAACATAAATAACGAGATATATATGTATGTATACTATAGAAAGAAAGTGACCGCTGAGCAAAGCGAAGCGGAACAAATTTTTGGTTTTTGGGGGTCCATTGGAGTACTAAAATTATTTTAAAGTTTGGCGCCGAGCGATTAGCGAGGCGCTAGAAAATTTTAAATTTTTAGCCTGTGAAAACCCCCAAATTTTACTATCTGGCGACCATTTTGGGGGAGGCGGCGGCCGCCCCCCCCGCCCATCCACTATCCTTATTTTTCCCCCTGTCCGCCCGTTTCCGGGGGGGGGGGGCGGCCGCCCTCCCTGGCTACGTCCCTGCAAACAATTTTAAACCTTGAAATTTTCGATTTTCAAAACCCTAACAACTGAAAAAAGAAAACATCGAATTACAACTGGGCAACGCAAAGTGCAAGAAAATGTTTTTAAAATTACTTCTCCTAACCTTTGAATTTTTAATCTTACTAAATAACAATCTAAAGAAGGGGGTCTATTGTGGTTGTATCAAGATTACAAAACAGAGTAACACAAATTTGGAAGTGGAGACTACATAAATAATCAAGCGTTGAGCGAAGCGAAGTGCCAGAAAAATTTTAAAAAATGCCCCTTCTAGCCTAGACCCCCAAATTTTTATCCTTGGCAACCCAAAAGGGGGGTCTAACCCCAAATTTTCCCTTTGCCGACCAAAAACGGGGGGGGGGGGTCTACGGGCTACGCCCGTGATGACAATCTGACTAATTGACCTTGACCTTTGGGCTTATTTTACCTGAACCTAAGCGAAACCTAAAAATCACGCTAAATTGATCAATTGGTTTAAATGTTAAATTACCCAATAGTATTTTTACAAGAATTTCATTTGTCAATTAAGTCATTTTACCAAAAGTATTTTTGCAATGGAAAAATTACTAGGAACGTAATAAAACATTTATTAATTACCTTTACCATGGGTTTTAAATTCAGAAAAATTGCGTTTGCAAATTAAATTTTTGTTTTAAAAACTTTGTTTTAATCATAAAAACATCTAAACAAATGTTTTAATCGTTTTTTTATTTATAGGGCTTTAAAGTGATAAGAAACTGAACAGAAGGATAGTAATTAAAAATCCTTCTGAACAACTATTTATCCCATTTTATGTTTTACACCCTTTTTGCCCAAAAAAATACCCAAAAACAATGGCATCATAAGAAGTACACAAAAAGGCACCATATTTTGATCTATTATTTTATATAAAGTTTATTTATTTTGCATATAGCAGGATACGCAAGGCCGATGTTAATCAGCACTAATTGCGCAACCAAATGCTACATATAACAATATTAACAAAGAATATTATCACAATGCAGTGTGTCTCAGCGGGGACTCAATCCAGGGACCTTCAGTATGCAAGACGTAAGATCTGCCACTGCGCCACAGCCTTGACTACGTAAAAGCCTTGAGCCTTTATTACATCATCATTGCAAAAATTTTGCAATTTTTAGCCTATTCCAATGCAATTTAACCTATTTTAGACATTTTTACTTAATTTTCGCTTTTTTGTCCCTTTTTTCTTTCTGCCTTCTTTTTTTCTCTTTTTTTCCTTTCTCCCCTGCTTGCTCCCCTTGTTTTATTGCCCTCATAGGTGAGAAGTGGGAGGGGGGCAGGGTGAGGTCTCGTCTACCCCCCTAGCCTCAAAATTTTAGGACCCACCCCCAGACAAAAATCTAGGGCTCCCCCTCTTCCCAAGTTTCCAATTTTTTACCCATCATGACCCTCATCCCTACCTCTTGAATTTTAAATTTGACCTGGGGTCGCATTCTAAAGAAACCCTTATATTTACCCTAATAAATCCATTTAAAAAAAATAAAAAAAAATGAATATATATTGTAAATAAATAAACCTGCCGCATATGGGACAGAAAATGATTGCAATAAATTTTTTTAAAATTTATTTTCTTGCGCCACAAAACGACCTCGCGCAAAATAAAAAATTTAATCAATGTGCGTATTTTATTTTTTATTAAATTAATCCTACCGGAGAAAATATATAACCACCTGCCGAGTTGGATAAATTCTTATTCTTAAAACAATAGAAAAAATATAACCCGACTTTTACCTAGCTAAAATTGATTTTTCACTCGCATCCTTTAGCACGTAAAAAAAAGTTATCCTGGGGTAACTTTTAACCGCGTCGCATCCTTTAGCACATAAAAAAAAGTTACCCTGAGGTAACTTTTAACCGCGCGTCAGAATGCGACCATACATGGGCACGGGGGGGGGGTTGGGGGGTTAACCCCCCAAATTCTGAGAAAGGGGGTTTAACCCACCACTCAGAAGTGAGGGGGGGAGAAAAAGTTAACCCCCCCAATTTTTGGAAAAATAAAGAAAAAAATGTCTTTAAATTGACTTCTAACTGCTTCCAAACTTAAGTTTTGAGGTTAAAATGAATGTTTTAAGCAATAAAAAGCTCAAAAATGCAATAAAAAAGGCTTTTTGACCTAAAATTAGCGTTTTTTACCTATTTTTCCTTCAAAATCGAAAAACGATATGAATAAAATGCACTCCAGAAAAAAAAAACGATATGGGTATTTTGCGTTTCTCGGATTTTAACCCCCACCCCTAATTTGGGCTTTAACCCCCCACTCCGGACCAACTTGCCCATGTATGGTTTAAAACCATAATAACTTTTATAATATTGTTCTTTTTATAGCATTATACTATATTTTATTGAATAAAAAGCGATATTTCGGCACAAAAAGAGGGTAAAAACATTTTGGTCTAGGGGCTCAAAATTTTGAGTCCAGTGGGGTGGGCCGGACCCCACCCCACTCTGCCTACGCCCGCCCCCCTGCCTCCGCCCCGTCTTCTCACCTATGCCCATCACCCATCATAATAGTAGTATTTGCATTTGTAAAAAGTTTTAATTTGTGTTATTTTAGTTGAAAATTGAAGAACAAGATCATTTTGGAAAATGGCTTTTAAAATAATTACTAAAAGATAAACTTTGATATATATTTATTGGTCACGTTAATTTATAATTCGCTCAAGTGTCTAGGTACCGATAAAACAATTATTTGAAGGGAACTTTTTTTTTGGCTGTGAAGAACACAAATTTTTAAATGCTGCACACTCCGACCTAATAACTTAATAATTTACTATTTCTATCGTGTGATACTGATAACAAAGTACCTATTCGTTAAAAATCCGTATTGGCTTATAAACTGGAGCTACGACGTCAACTGGGTTTTTACACTTCATTCAGTCAGAATGGCATCAAAAGAAGAAAAAAAAGGTAAACAGCTACTCTGAATTTGTCTTAGGTTTTAAGCTAATATCATCACACTCAACTCAATCCACGTGACAACGTGACGTGACATGTAAGTGAACAAAAAAACAACATTATGTTTTTCTTAAACACACACATTAAGATTATCTTTTTTAAATACATTTCACGTGTTCAATCAGATGATTACTAATTTTACCGAGTTTATGGTGTGTTTTTTGCAGGAAAATGGTACCATTCAACATTAAGCCATTTAAAAAAAACTACAAACTCTAAAACATATAGCTTTATATTATATGGCTCTATCACATAATAATCGATGGAAACTTTTAGAAACTACGTTGTTTAAACCATACATGGGCAAGTTGGTCCGGAGTGGGGTGGGGTTACACCCATAGGTGGGCAGCCTCTCGGATTTTATAGGGGGGGGGTCAAATTTTAGGGGGGGTGTCCAGTAAGACCCAAATTTTAAGGGGGGGGTGTACCCAATATTTCCGCGCTGCCTTAAAATGAGCTTAAAACGCGTAAAAAACGTAAAACAAGCTTATAAATGCTTTAAAACTGTGTAAAATTAAAATAAGATCTTATTGCAACTTATAAATTTTATTTTTTTAATTCTTTTAATAAAATTGTGCAGTGGAGCAGTCAGGGATTTCATTTCGGGGGCGTTAGTCTGGGGGGGAGGGGAGAAAAGTGTTGTCAAAGCGGCACGAAGCGCTGCCGCCTGCGCCGCGTAGCGGCGCCAGCCGACGCGAAGCGGCGGGGTGTGGGGGGTGTCCCCTCAGCCGCCGGAGGCGAAAATTTTTTAAAATATATACTAAAAACGGCTTAAAAATCGTCTCCTGGTGATCGCGTGAACATACCTTTTACTTTTGTTTTTTTACCTAATTTCTACATAATTTTCTGTGATCTTAAAAATTCAGTCAGGGGGGTTCGGGGGGAACAATGCCCCCCGGAGGAGAAAATTTATAATTTGAGGCGCTAAAATACACTAGAAATTTTAATTCCAAATGATAGTAATTACAAAATTTAAGGTTTTTTATAGCTATACTATACATTTATAACATGTGTTTAAAACGTTAAAAAAAGGATAATAGTGTTTTATAGTAGTTTTATTAAACATGTATGCCTTAACTACTGAATGGGATAATCGATTTGAAATTGAAAAACTAAGATAAATTGCCAATTTAAACTGCCCGCGTAGCAGGGAAATTTAAACTGCCGGCGTAGCGGGGGAATTTAAAGGTAATAAAAGGTAATAAACGGGAAAATAAGGTAATAAACACTCCGCGCGAAGCGCGGAAAAAATTTTTAGTCCTTTTATAACACTTAAAAATTTTTCTTTGGGAGGCGAATTTGGGGGGGGGTGTCCCCGACTACCCCAAATTTAAGGGGGGTGTCAGCAAAATCCGAAATTTTGGGGGGTATAACCCCCCCCCCTGCCCACCTATGGTTAAACCCCAAATTAGGGGGGTTAAAATCCGAGAAACGCAAAATACCCATATCGTTTTTTTTTCTGGAGTGCATTTTACCCATATCGTTTTTCGATTTTGAAGGAAAAATAGGTAAAAACGCTAATTTTAGGTCAAAAAACCCTTTTTATTGCATTTTTGAGCTTTTTATTGCTTAAAACATTCATTTTGACCTCAAAACTTAAGTTTGGAGGCAGTTAGAAGTCATTTTAAAGACATTTTTTTACTTCATTTTTCCAAAATTGCGGGGAGGGGGTTAACCTTTTCTCCCCCATTTCTGAGTGGAGGGGTTAAACCCTCCTTCTCAGAATTTGGGGGGGAGGAGGTTAACCCCCCAACCCCCCGTGCCCATGTATGGTTTAAACTTAAAAACTTTATAAGTTTTATTTATTTTGTTTTATTAATTAGTTAAAAAATTTATCGAAACTGTATTTTTACAACAATATCAATAAAATATAAATCAAAATTTAACCATAATTTAAAATAAAATATTTCCGCAGAATAATTTCTGAAAAACTTTTCTATAGTAAAAAAATAGAATTAATTTTAAGGTTTAATGATGCACCAGTGCCGCTAATTTAGCCTAAACCGGTGCCTATAGGTAAGGGTGGGGGTCCACCCCCATAAGTGAGAAATGGGGTGGGGGAGGAGGAAAGGTGGGGTCCCCATAGCGTCGAAATTTTAGCCCCCTTACGAAAATCTAAGAAGGGGGCTTTCCTTTTTACCATACATTTAACCCCCCCACCATAGGTCACCGACCTTCGACGGCTCAGGGGGGGGGGTCCACACCCCGGGGTGTGGAGGTTTTTGACCTCCAGGGGGGGGTCACACCCCGGGGTGTTTTTTTTGAAAAAAAGCAGGGGGGGTGGTCACACCCCGGGTACCATTTTTTTGACCAAAATTGACAATTTTTTGACGAAATTTGACCATTTTTTAAGCATTTTTTGGGAAATTCTAGTTAGGGGGGGTGGTCAAAAATGGGCCTTAGGGGGGGGTCAGGGGTTCAAGGGGTCGATGGGGGGGGGGGGAGGGGTCAAAAATGGGCCTTAGGGGGGTGGGATAGTTCTCAGAGGCCGTAGGGGGGGGGTGTACCCCCCCACACCCCCCCCTACACTCCCCGTCTTTGTCACCCCACCTATGCACGGGGTGCCCCCACCTTCCCCCCCACTCAGAAGTGGGGGGGGGGGGAGAAAAGGTTAACCCCCCAATTTTGGAAAAATGAAGAAAAAATGTCTTTAAAATGACTTCTAACTGCCTCCAAACTTAAGTTTTGAGGTCAAAATGAACGTTTTAAGCAATAAAAAGCTCAAAAATGCAATAAAAAGGGCTTTTTGACCTAAAATTAGCGTTTTTTACCTATTTTTCCTTCAAAATCAAAAAACGATATGGGTAAAATGCACTCCAGAAAAAAAACGATATGGGTATTTTGCGTTTTTCGGATTTTAACCCCCCCTAATTTGGGGTTTAACTCCCCCACTCCGGACCAACTTGCCCATGTATGTTTTTTACCCGAGGTGGTTTTGGTCGGGTCCGCTAGGGGGAGGTCTACCCCCGGGTGGAAGGCCAAAATTTTTTAGGGGGGTCCAGGGGGTCCGGTCCCCCCTGGCTTTTAAGGGGTGTCGACCCCGTGCGAGATTTGCGAGATTTCAAATTTAGGAGGGGTCAGGGGGGGTCCAATTTTTTAACAAAATTTTTTTAATTCGATAATTTACGTGTTTTTAGGTCTAATGTTAAAATTTTTGTGAAAACCTTACCCCTGCCTGCGAATAGCTTTAAAAATAATTTTCAACTGAATATCTCTAGTGGTTTAGGAGTTATGAAGCCCAAAACTAGCGTTATCGGGGTTTAACTCCCCCACTCCGGACCAACTTGCCCATGTATGTTTTTTACCCGAGGTGGTTTTGGTCGGGTCCGCTAGGGGGAGGTCTACCCCCGGGTGGAAGGCCAAAATTTTTTAGGGGGGTCCAGGGGGTCCGGTCCCCCCTGGCTTTTAAGGGGTGTCGACCCCGTGCGAGATTTGCGAGATTTCAAATTTAGGAGGGGTCAGGGGGGGTCCAATTTTTTAACAAAATTTTTTTAATTCGATAATTTACGTGTTTTTAGGTCTAATGTTAAAATTTTTGTGAAAACCTTACCCCTGCCTGCGAATAGCTTTAAAAATAATTTTCAACTGAATATCTCTAGTGGTTTAGGAGTTATGAAGCCCAAAACTAGCGTTATCGGGGTTTAACTCCCCCACTCCGGACCAACTTGCCCATGTATGCTTTTTACCCGAGGTGGTTTTGGTCGGGTCCGCTAGGGGGAGGTCTACCCCCGGGTGGAAGGCCAAAATTTTTTAGGGGGGTCCAGGGGGTCCGGTCCCCCCTGGCTTTTAAGGGGTGTCGACCCCGTGCGAGATTTGCGAGATTTCAAATTTAGGAGGGGTCAGGGGGGGGGTCCAATTTTTTAACAAAATTTTTTTAATTCGATAATTTACGTGTTTTTAGGTCTAATGTTAAAATTTTTGTGAAAACCTTACCCCTTCCTGCGAATAGCTTTAAAAATAATTTTCAACTGAATATCTCTAGTGGTTTAGGAGTTATGAAGCCCAAAACTAGCGTTTTTTGACAATTCTGTACGTAAAAAATTGCTCAATGGATATAACGATTTAAGTTACAAATTATGCACTCAAACGAAGCAGCTACTTTCTACTTAATTTGATACCCTTATTTTTAAGATAGTATTTCTCGAGATATTGCGTTTCCCATACAAAAAAACTGCGATTTTTCGCTAAAAATACGAAATGATTATGGAAAAAATGTTGGGCAAACTTCATCAATTCATGAAAATCGCGGGTTTTTTTGTACGGAAAACGCAATATCTCGAGAAATACTGCACCAATCTTAACAATTTAAGTATCAAATTAAAATAGAAAGTGTCCGCTTTTTAAGTGCATAGTTTTCTACTTAAAATTAAACTTAAATCGTTATACCCATTGAGCAATCTTTCACGTACAGAATTGTCGAAAAACGCTCTTTTTGGAGGATCATAATAACTCCTAAACCACTAAGGATGTTTGAAAAATTTTATGTTGGCTATTGGGGGCAGTGGTAAGGTTTTCACACAAAAATTATTAAAGTCAAAGACAAAAAGTTTGACTCCGCACCGCACCTTTAATTGATTAATTTAATTGACAAACAAATTGTACTTCTGGTATATACCCACTAAAAGCATGGTTGAGCACCATAGGTGGGCAGCCTCTCGGATTTTGAGGGGCGGGCCCGAAATTTGGGGAGGGTGCGTGTTACACCTTCTTTAGACCTGTGTACTGCCCGTGCCCCCCGTATTTATTGGGGAGGGGCAATTACAAAATGGGGGTGCAATAAAACAGGGGGCAAGCAGGGAAGTCAGAAAAATAAAAAAAAACGAAAAAAGGGAAAAAGACAAAAAAGCAAAATTTAATTAAAATAGGTCTAAAATGGCTTAAAATATATTGAAATATGCTAAAAACTGCGAAAATTTTGTGACGATGACGTTTTAATAGGTCAAAAAAAGCGCCAGAATTTTTGAGTACTTTTTCATTTTTCGGCTGGGGGAGGGGGGAACAAAGCCACTAATATTCCGGGGGGCATTTCCTAACCATGCACAGGTCTGTTCCTTAACCCCACTAGCGTTTTTAGTACTCTGGAACCCCTTAAATTTTAGGGGGGTGGGTGTCCGGGGTGCCCTTTTAGGGGAGTTGTCGGCGGTAATCGAGATTTTTTTGGGGGGGGATAACGATAATTCCCTCCCAACCCCCCTTCCCTGCCCACTTATGATGAGTATATACAAAGGTGAAGGGGGGAAATATGCTATAGGGAATGGCATAGGTGTTTTTGGTCAGGACCGCTAGGGGGGGTCGACGTCGACTCTCGGGTGAAAGACAAAAATTTTTTAGGAGGTCCAGTCCAGGGCGGTAGGGGGGTTAACCCCCCCAACCCCCCCCCCCCCGTGCCCATGTATGGATGTGTCATGACTGTGGTCCGTGATCATTTTCAAACGGGTAGTTAGTTATATATACCCAAAAAAACCTTAAATTTTAGAACAAAAGTGTCTTAATCTTAGCGGGCGGTGGACAGTGGGCACTTTTGAAATTTTTTCGGTTGTGGTATGCTTAAAGTCCTTTTTGCTCACCAATCTTTGCTTTAGTTACAGATAATTATGTTAATTTTATTATGCTTCTTTTTTTTGTAGGTACTGCCCGTGCTCAAAGTTTTAAACAAAGGGCAACTAAACGGAGCCAGTTCCCACCAGGTCTACCTAGCACTTATCGTTGTGCTTATTTTGAGCGAAGACGACTTTTTCTGTAAAGTTATTCACGAGACGGTACAATAATTTTTATGTTTTTTCCTTTTATTTTGATGTTCATTTTTTCTGACGTTATTTAAATTTTGTTAGGAGTACAGAAATCTTAAATGCTGCCCAAGCTGGCTATTATTATTGTGTTTTGAGTGGGTGGTAAAAAACTGCAGCTAAAAGCTGAAACTGACCGATTATTATGCCAGTTAGGTTGTTATAAAAAAATTATTTTATCATTATTAGGGTAACTGACTTAATTTTGGCCAGGCCTTAATTTCGGCCACCAATTTAGAGTGTTAAAAAATTGGCTTATTTTTAAAACACAAAAGAACTAGCTCAAAAGTAACTGGATTAATGTTGAATAAAGTGTTTTTGCAAAAGTTTTTTTATTTTTGTTATTCTGCATTATCAACATTTTCATACAAAAAGTATTTTTTTGTGATTTTTTTAATTTTTGCTTTGTGTTTAAACTGCATCAAATTTAGAACAAAGCACAATATAACCTTAAAATATCTTCTGTTTAAGGCGCAAAGTTGTTAATTTTCAAATTTTGATATTTTTTTTAAATCTGCAACTAGGGCCCGACCGGATATCCGGTCCGGCCAAGGCCGGATATCCGGCCATTTTCGGTCCGGTCCGGGCCGGACTTTTTTATTTTGCCGGACTTTTTCTTTTTTTAAATGGTTTTACATATTATTTGTTATAAATATATTTTATCTTAGTTTAAATTCTTTTTTTATATTTTATAACAGCTTTGTTGATTTTATTAATTGTTTTGGTAATTATAAGCTTAAATCTTCTGTTTTTATGCTTTTAACTTTTATTTAAGGTAGAACGATACAGTTGCAACAATTTCGCTAATTTTCCCCAAAACATGTACTTGGAGGTTTTCGGAAGTCCTGATGACGAATCCGACCTCCATTTTTTAATTCGACCCCCGGGGGCACTAGGAAGGTTGCGACCCCTCCCTTGGGGGCATTCTGACTATATAGCGGTTTTACCTCAAAACCACCTCAAAACACGTACTTGGGGTTGAATACAGTATTGAATAATGAACGCTTTTTTTAATTAAAAAGTTAAAAATTAAAAAAAAACATTTTGTGAGATTGAAATAATGCCCAGGGGGACTCGAACCTAAAGGTCCAGGATTTCGAGTTCGACGCTCTAACCACTTGGCCACTGCTCCGTCTGAGATTCTCGCTTAAAAGGACCTTTTAAACAAACGTTTCTAAATGTAGTTTCCCGACGTCAAATCAAAAAAATATAAATGAAAGTTTAGTCATTTGATAGAAATTAGTTTGTTCCCAACTTTTAACACAGCAGTTGGACCATAATTCTGAGCCAGTTTTTAAGTTTTTAACGAAATCTCTACTATCACTTCTTTTTATTTTTTATTCCAACAATTTTAGCAATAAAACGAAATTAAAAAACTTCAATAGTAGGGATTTCGCTGAAGTGGGCATGTACATTTGGTGTATCTAACTTGAGTTAAATTTTTATTACGTAATATTAACTCTGGTTCTGTTAAATTGGGAAAAACTGTTTTAAAATGCCTTTTTTCAACGAAGCATATCTCGGCGTGGAATAGTCCACCAAAATGTTAAGGATACCGAAGTGACCGGAAAAAAATGCCCTTTCTTCCAACATAATATAGTTTGGTTCTGTCCGTCACTTACGGCACGAGTTATACGCAAAAAATGACAGGTCATCCTAACTGTATCGTTCCACCTTAATATCCTCACTTATGCTTTTTATCACAACCTGGCGACTCTTTGTATCACAAATATCACACATGTATGTATTCTGTCTTTCAGAATCTTTAGATGCTTCCTACTTACTTGATTTATTCCGTTTGGATCAGTGGCGTGCCCAGGATTTCATTTGGGGGGGGGGGTAAATACTAACCCTGAAGTCTGGGGGCGGTAGCCCCCCAGATATGGGGGGTCTGGGGGCGGTAGCCCCCCAGATATGGGGGGTCTGGGGCAGTGGCGTGCCCAGGGGGGGGGGGGGGCCCCCCCCCCCCCCCCCCGAAATCCGGCGAAGCCGGATTTTTTTGTAAGGGGGGACCCTTACGTTTTTTGAATTTTGGGAGAGAAAATTTTTTTTCTTAAATATTAATACAGAAACTTTCCTGATGCCTTCCAAAAGCATATTAATAGTCAAAAAACCAAATTTTCCCCGCTTCGCGGGTAGTTTAAATTGACAATTTATCTTAGTTTTTCCATTTCCATCGATTTTGCCGCTCAATATTTAAGGCATACATGTTAAATAAAACTACTATAAACATTATTAACCTTTTATTAACGTTTTAAACACTTGTTTTAAATGGATAGGAATAAAAAAACCTTAAATTTCGTTTTAATTATCATCTGGAATTAAAATTTCTAGTGTATTTTAGCGCCTTGAATTAAAAATTTTCTCTCCTGGGGGGCATTCAGCCCCCAAACCCCTCTGACAAGGGGCTCTGCCCCTTAGCCGCTGGGGGGCTCTCGCCCCCCAGACCCCCCCTTTCCGGGGGCTGCCGCCCCCCAGAATCCCCCGCAGGGTTACTATGTACCCCCCCAGACCGCCCCCCCCAAAATGAAATCCTGGGCACGCCACTGGTCTCGACCATACATGGGCAAGTTGGTCCGGAGTGGGGGGGGGGGGGGTTAAACCCCAAATTAGGGGGGGTTAAAATCCGAGAAACGCAAAATACCCATATCGTTTTTTTTTCTGGAGTGCATTTTACCCATATCGTTTTTCGATTTTGAAGGAAAAATAGGTTAAAAACACTAATTTTAGGTCAAAAAGCCCTTTTTATTGCATTTTTGAGCTTTTTATTGCTTAAAACATTCATTTTGACCTCAAAACTTAAGTTTGGAGGCAGTTAGAAGTCATTTTAAAGACATTTTTTTTCTTCATTTTTCCTTAAATTGGGGGGTTAACCTTTCCCCCCCCCACTTCTGAGTGGGGGGGGGGGTAAAACCCCACTTCTCAGAATTTGGGGGGGGGTTAACCCCCCTACCCCCCTCCGTGCCCATGTATGGTCTGGGGGGCGAGAGCCCCCCAGCGCGGTCAAGGGGCAGAGCCCCTTGTCAGGGGGTCCGGGTGGGCAGAATGCCCCCTGGGGGAGAAAATTTTGAATTTAAGGCGCTAAAATACAATAGAAATTTTAATTCCAAATGATACTTATTACAAATTTTAAGGTTTTTTTATACCTATACATTTAAAACATGTGTTTAAACGTTAATAAAAGGATAATAAGGGTTTATAGTAGCTTTATTAAACATGTATGCCTTAACTACTGAACGGGATAATTGATTTGAAATTGAAAAACTAAGATAAATTGTCAATTTAAACTACCCGCGTAGCGGGAAAATTTTGGATTTTTGACTATTAATATGCTTTTGGAAGGCATCAGGAAAGTTTCTGTATTAATATTAAAGAAAAAAAATTTTTCTCTCCCAAAATTTAAAAAACGTAAGGGTCCCTCCCCCCTTACGAAAAAATCCGGCTTCGCGGGATTTCGGGGGGCGGGGCCTTTCTGGGCACGCCACTGGTTTGGATGGCAGTTTGTTTCGTTAAATATGTCACTTGTACTTACTATAATGTATCTAACTAGGTATTCTTGTATTCTTTTCTTATATTCCTTTAATTACTCTTATCCTCTCGGTGTAACCTATAATACTCCCCATCAATATCCAAATTTGTTTTTCCTGGCTTTGCTTTATGGTAATTAGTGTTTATAATCTGTGTTTAATTATTCTTGCTGTGCTAATCTATTTCTTTTTTTGTGTTGGCCCGTTTATGGTTTTTGTCTTTAAAGTTTGTTAAATACATACATAAATTTTAATTGTAGTTAAAGGCAAGAAAGAAAGTTTAGTGTAATGGGAATGGTTTGAAAACATTTCAAGGTAAAGCCTGAGGATGAGACAAAGGCCATTTGTCAATTGTGTCTGTCCAAGTTCACAGAATACAAAAGAGGGAATGATCCAAAATCTTATAGTACCACTCCATTATGGAGTCATCTTCAAACCTCCCATCCCAGGGAAGACAAGAGTCTGCAAGAATTGAAGAAATTGAAGGAAGAGGAAAAGAAATCGAAAGCTACAGAGAAGGAAAGTCTGTACATTTTGGAAGATTTGGAGGAACCTGCAACTAAAAAGCAAATGAAAATATCTGATATCTTCCAGAGGCAGACTCCAACTTCATTTCCAGAAAATGCTCCCATCACTTATTTAGATGGCAAAAAAGTATCTGTCAGCACCTTGCGCCTCTGTGGCAAGTGAGAGATCTTTTAAAGTGGCTCAATTGATTTCAGAAGGTGACAGAGCATCCTTAAAGCCAGAGAATGTGGAAAAACTAGTATTTTTGTAATACAACTAAAAATCTCTGAATTACAAAGTTTGAATATTATTAGTTGTCAAGAACACAACAAAAAAAAAAAAAAAAAAAAACCCCCCCCCCCCCCAACCCCCCACCCCCCCCCCCTTCAAGACTGAATATGCTTTTATTGGCTTCTGTTACATTGATTATTATTAGCTTTTTGTTGTTTCATTATTGCTACTTTTTTTTGTTGGCATATTGTATTGTTTCTAATATTTTGCCTTGATTTTAGTAAATTTTTAATTAGCTATTTTGGTTAAAGTTTTGTTTATAGACTTGAAACCTCTTCAAAATGATATATTATAAATTATATCTACATATATGTATCAAATATATACATATTAAATTATTACTATGATCCGGTCTGGTCCGGTCCGGCCGGACCAAAAAATCCCGGTCTGGTCTGGCCCTATCTGCAACGCGTTTAACTAACTGCGCATTTTATGATTCCGGTAATTTCGGCCACCTTAAAATTTAGGTAAAGAACCTGCCGTTTTTTACTATTTTTAAATATCATCGTACCACCGTATTTATAAAGATTTATTGCTCGTTTGACTTTTTTGACGTTTTTTAAGCCAAAAATAAAAATTCAACAAAAAATATAGGTTACTAAAACTTATTTTTTTAAGGTTTTGACATAATTATTTAAAGTCTTGCTAATAACTATTAAAGTTTGAAAACGGAAAAAATTAAGTTATATTTACCAAGAACAATACCTTTGGATAAATTTGAAACCTTTAAATATTTTTATTGTTCAGTTTGGCAATAGTTATAGCCAGTTTTTTCTAGGTGGCCAAAGTTAATGGCTCGCGCCTTAATTTCGGCCATTTTAAAAACAAAACTTTAAACCTCCACTGATCTTTAAGTGTAACAGAAATTTTAAAATTTTGCACTGGAAAAACAAAAATAGCTATCGTTTGATTTTTAGACCAAATTGGTCGATTGGAAAAACCAGAAAAAAACTTATCCAAAAAAATAAAAAAAGGTGGCCGAAATCAAGTCAGTTACCCTAATTAGTTGATAACAAAATAATAAGTAGTAAGTAATAATAATAATTTTGTTTTGATTTATTTAGAAATTAAAAAAAGTGGACTGGTTTTCGGATCGTCCCATATCAGAAATGACACTCGGTGGCCTAATAATATTGATTCTTTCCAAAACAATACAGTACAACATTGTGAAAATGAGGGCAAGTTTTTTTGCATTGTTAATTGATAAGTTGGTATTAAATTTTCCTTAAAAAATGACTTTACTTTTTTCGGTGCTGTTTGAATCACTAAAGTAAATAGAAACGTAGTATTTGGGTTCAACTTGGAGTGCGTTTTTTACCAACGCGTCATTAGTCTGACATAAGAGTCAATATCAGTGTAAAAACTACTTTGACGCATAATTGTTAAAAGAGTCACAATTACGAGTGTTTTGTGACGGCTCTGCAGACTTGTGCACGGTCTGGAAATGCGCCCCAACCATACATGGGCACGGGGGGTTAACCCCCTCCCAATCTTGAGAAGGGGGTTTAACTCCCCTCCACTCAGAAGTGGGGGAGAGAAAAGGTGAACCCCTCAATTTTGGAAAAATGAAGAAAAAATGTCTTTAAAGTGACTTCTAACTGCCTCCAAACTTAAATCTTGAGGTCAAAATGAATGTTTTACGCAATAAAAAACTCAAAAACGGAATAAAAAGGGCTTTTTGACCTAAAATTAGCGTTTTTTTTTACCTATTTTTTCCTTCAAAATCGAAAAACGATATGGGTAAAAAGCATTCCAGAAAAAAAACGATATTTGGGTATTTTGCGTTTCTGGGATTTTAACCCCCTCTCTAACTTGCCCATGTATGCCCCCAACCCGCTTTATTGCAGGATTTGTCCAACCCTGCCCCCCGTTTTATTGCCCCCCCCCCCCCCGCTCAAAAATGAAAAAGTAACCCAAAATTATGGCGTAATTTTTGAAACATTATGACACCATCATCGCAAAATTTTTGCAGTTTTTAGCTTACTTCAATGCATTTTAAGTCATTTTAGACCTATTTTTACCTTACTATCGCCTTTTTGGTCCTTTTTTCCCTTTTTTCTTCTTTTTTTCTTTTTTTTTCCTTTTCAAAAAAGTTGCCCCTCCCTCCCTGCCCCCCCCGTTTTTGAATGCCCCCCCCCTCCCCAATAAAACCCCCCGGGGGTGGGTGCAGTGCACAGGTCTGGCTCTGACTTGTTGTGTTTTGCTAACGACAAATATTTTTGATTTTAGGATCGGTATTTGCACACGAATTGTCTTGCAGCTTTGGCGAATATGTCAGCTTACTTTAAAGGTTGTGTGTTAACGGACTTTCCTTATTTTCACAAAGTTCCCTTGTTGCTTCACTTTGACGTATTAGTTCTACATCTTTTTGTTTTGACTTAATTATTTTTCGAACCGATCTCTACAATATTAATTAGTAGCAATTTTTTGTCAGTTTAATTCTTAGTTGTTGGAGGTGTACAACCCTTCATTCCGTAGGTGGGCAGTCTCCCGGATTTTTTGGGAGGTATACCTCAAATCAGTGATTTAGCCAGGATTTAATTTCGGGGGTGGTCTGGTGGGGGAAATATGTGGCGCAGAAGCATACATGCGCAAGTTGGTCCGGAGTGGGGGGGGTTAAACCCCAAATTAGGGGGGGGGCTTAAAATCCGAGAAACGCAAAATACCCATATCGTTTTTTTTCTTGAGTGCATTTTACTCATATCGTTTTTCGATTTTGAAGGAAAAATAGGTAAAAAACGCTAATTTTAGGTCAAAAAGCCCTTTTTATTGCATTTTTGAGGTTTTTATTGCTTAAAACATTCATTTTAACCTCAAAACTTAAGTTTGGGGGCAGTTAGAAGTGATTTTAAAGACATTTTTTTCATTTTTCCAAAATTGGGGGGGTTAACTTTTTCTCCCCCCCCCACTTCTGAGTGGGGGGGTTAAACCCCCCTTCTCAGAATTTGGGGGGGTTAACCCCATACATGGGCAAGTTGGTCCGGAGTGGGGGGGGTTAAACCCCAAATTAGGGGGGGGGGGGTTAAAATCCGAGAAACGCAAAATACCCATATCGTTTTTTTTTCTGGAGTGCATTTTACCCATATCGTTTTTCGATTTTGAAGGAAAAATAGGTAAAAAATGCTAATTTTAGGTCAAAAAGCCCTTTTTATTGCATTTTTGAGCTTTTTATTGCTTAAAACATTCATTTTGACCTCAAAACTTAAGTTTGGAGGCAGTTAGAAGTCATTTTAAAAACGTTTTTTCTAAATTTTTCCATAATTGGGGGGTTAACCATTTTTCCGCCCCCACTTCTGAGTGGGGGAGGGTGTTAAACCCCCTTCTCAGAATTTTTGGGGGGGGGGTTAACCCCCCCCCCCCCCCCCCCCAACTTCCCCCCCCCCCCCGTGCCCATGTATGGTTAACCCCCCCCAACCCCCCCGTGCCCATGTATGCGCAGAAGCGACGTGAAGCGCCGCCGCCCGATAAGAATGCTTCCTTGATTTTGTATGGCGGGTTGAACTCGTATGTGAGCAGCCTCCCGGATTGAAGCAGTTGAACCAATGCAATAGAAAGTCCTTTTGACCAATCAGAGTATTTTTCCTATTTATTTATTTTTTTCCTACCTATTTTTCCTTCAAAATCAAAGCACAATGAGGATAAAAATGTTTTCCGGAAAAAGCGATGAGGTAACCTTCGTTCCTCCAACTTTTCCCCCACCCTAAATCCGGGACCCTTAAATATTAGGTGGGGAAAAATCCTAGCTACTTCAAAATTGTAGAAGGTGGGTTTCGATAATTTTGCAATTTTTGGACTTATTATTCATAAAAACATTATTAAAAACAATTTTTTTTCCTCAATTTTTGAAAATTGCGAGGATTAACAACTCCAGCCCCACTCTGATTTGAAGAAGCGTATAACATAATTATTAAAGGCAGCTTTTTTTTGCAATTTTCCAAAATTGAGTGATTTAACAACTACTCCCCCTACTGCGGTTTAGGGAAGGGTTAAACTTTTGTGTTGGACACCAAAGAAAAGCTATTGAAGTCCGTTAACACGGTCGTGGTTCTGCAGAGCTTCCACCATCAGTAGCACAAAAGCTGGTGGGTCTCCTGGAGGTCCTGACCAAAAGACATTCCAAACTGGTGGATCACATTCGGCTCTCGGCGGAGTTCGACCTTTCCCAAGTCCAAGGACAGAACGCATCCCACGTACGTTCGGATTATCGATTTATTGATTTATTGACTATTTTTTAAAACAGCGTGCGATGACACGGTTTAGGTGAAAGAATGAATGACTGCCGATTTATTTCAAATTGGAGTTTGTGTTGGAGTTCTTGCTGTTGTTGGAATTGAAGTTGTTGGTTGTTTCCCCACGTAAGCTTTAAATATCGATTTATGATTTATTGAGTGTTCGAAAAAATGGTTTTAAAATGAAATAGAAAGGATGGTTATGGGTGCTTTTGGGGGATCTGTTTTTAAATTGAAACCGGAGAGTTTTTTTGATGTCAGTGGCAAATTACCGGATAATGAAAGATCATTAAATGCCAACGGGATATTTTGGACATAACAAATCCACGGGATATTTTGGACATAACAAATCCACGAATGGGAATTTTCTTTCAAGTGAAATTAGAGTTTTTTCGGATGTCGGAGTAACTTATCAGATAATTGAATATCATTGAACGCGAATGTAATATTATTAAGGTTTTGTCTGTCACGTGTATACAAGCACAAGGGCGTAGCCAGGGGGGGTTATGGGTATTGTAACCCCCCTCTTTTCGAGCTGACGGGGATAAAAATTGGGGGGTGCTAAGAGAACAATTTTAAAAAATTTTCTCGCGCTTCGCTCCGCTCAGCGCTTGGCATAAATGAATTTCGAAGACAATTTTAGAAAATTTTTAGTCCTGTCGCACGATTTAATTTCAACTTAAAAAAACAATGCAAATAACAGCAACAAGAATCACTTAGCGCGAAGCGCAAAAAAATTTTCCCTTTTAGTGTCTTTTTATGGTATTTTAAAATTTTAGAGTACAACCCCCTACAACCCATACATGGGCAAGTTGGTCCGGAGTGGGGGGGGGGGGGGGTTAAACCCCAAATTAGGGGGGGTTAAAATCCGAGAAACGCAAAATACCCATATCGTTTTTTTTTTCTGGAGTGCATTTTACCCATATCGTTTTTCGATTTTGAAGGAAAAATAGGTAAAAAAACGCTAATTTTAGGTCAAAAAGCCCTTTTTATAGCATTTTTGAGCTTTTTATTGCTTAAAACTATCATTTTGACCTCAAAACTTAAGTTTGGAGGCAGTTAGAAGTGATTTTAACCCCATTTTTTTTCTCATTTTCCGAATTTGGGGGGGTCACTTTTCTCCCCCCCCCCCCCCCCGGGCGGAGAATAGCGGCGGCCCACACACACCTCGGCCCTTAACCCCCCCCCCCCCCCCCCCGCCCCCCCCCCCCCCCCCATGTATGCTACAACCCCTCCCATCTCCCCCCCCTTCAAAAATGGCATCACGCCCCGACTACGCCCGTACGTGTATAGTTTCATGTGGGGTATACCCTAAAAATTTGAGAGGTTTGTGATTTTTATGTTTAAAATAGATTTAAAACCTCGCGCCGACTCTGTTTGTGACGAAGACACTACTAACTCCTTAAAATGAAAATATTATGTTAATGCCAAATAAAGAATGGGCATGTATTGGATTTTTCAGCAACAGGATATCACTGCGCTGGAAGAGGGTATTCGGACGTTGTTGGAAATCCTGAACAGCTGCCTCACCCACGCCCTCCGCTACAACCCCCACCTGATCTACACGATGCTTTACAATCGACAGCTCTTCGACGGCTTCCAGCAGCACCCGATGTTTCAAGATGTAATATGGAATCTCTCCGCGGTAATTCAAGCGTTTATGTATTTGTGTATTTTAAAAAGTTATTTATTTCGCTCCAAGCTGCAAGGCCTAACAAGCAGCACTAGTAACATAACAACAATAACAGTATCAATAGGATTTTGCCATTTTCGCGTAAAGACTCTTGATCGGGAATCGATCGGGCAAATTTTAAAACGCCAGCCGAGTGTTCTGTCACGGCACCATTCCCAAAGATGTTTTTGGTCGGGTCCCTCTTCGGACCCCCTGGCTTGTTTGGAGGTGTTTCAACCCGAGGTGGCCAATTTAAAATTTAGGGGGATGGATTTTTTTTTAACACAGATTTTTAAAGCAGTAATTCAAAGTTTTTAGCTCTAATATTAAATTTTAAAGACCAAAACACTATATTTAGGCCTAAAAGTGTATAAAATACTGTTTTTGTCTTGCTGAAAATCATCTTTTTAACAGTTATCCTGTGATCAATCTACCTATTTGTGGATGCCACCGACCTGTCCGTTTATGTTTGACACTAATAATTTATATGGTTACTTTTATATTTCATTAAATTTTACAGGTTTTAAATCACTTCGCCAGTCGAGCAAACTCTCTGGACAAAGGTTCTTCAGTGTCTGAAGTATTGGAAGTGATACAAAAAGGCGCTCTTCAGTGGCCTACTGATAGACTGAAAGTAAGTTTGCGTTTAAATGTCATTTTTTTGAATGTGGTATTTGCTATAGATAGAAGGTGCTTTGTGTTAAACGAAATAAAAAGTTACCTGTGGCACTTAAAACTACTCCACTTAACCACACTTAAGGTAGAACACCACAGTTACGACGATTTTTACTAAAAGTTAGATATCAACTTAGATATTAATTTTTGTCTGACAAAAGTATGGTGCGATCGAAAGCTCAGATTATGATGTATCCAACGGTAATAGTTTCATTGTTTACCGAATGTTCTATTTCGAGATATAGTTTGATGAATTTAAAGCTAAAAAAACAGTTTTTGGTCATTTAAAAAATTTGATTCGCTCAGTTTTTCCTGAAATTTTAAAAAAAGTTAACGAAAAATAGGAGGCAACTTTTAGACGTAGTTTGGAGTAAAACGTAATTTAAAATTTTAAGAAAATTAAAAAAATCGATGTTTTTAAAAGAAAAATAAAAAAATCCTGAATTAGTTTTTTTAATCAAATACAATTCAAAGTATTGATTAGACTTGTGTCCAATTATTTCCAAACTTTCATTAAAATCTGAGCGAATCAAATTTTTTAATTTTCATTTAAATTTTTTGATTTGACGCCAAGAAACTACATTTCGACACGTTTGTCTAAAAGTATCTTTTACGAGAGAGATATCAGATGGGCCAGTAGCCGAGTGGTTAACGTGTCGAACTCGGATCCTCGGACCCGTAGGTTCGAGTCTCTCGCAGGCAATATTTTTAACGTCGAAAAAAATATTTTTTTTTTAATATTTAACTTTTTAATTGAAAAAGTGTTCTTTATTCAAGATACGCTAAATGAAAAATGAAAAAAAAAAGAATATTTTTGGTTATGAATTTTATTATAATATGATGTATTTTTGACATGTATTTTATTTTGTGTCATTTAATAATTGTGGACGATAACAATTTTTTAAGGAAAATGAATGTCAAAAATTGAATGAGCAGGTCAAATTACGTAAGTAAAAATTAATTAGAAAAGATCTGCCGTCAATATCTAACTGTGGTGTTCTACCTTAAACTGTCATACATACAAACTTAAAATATTCGTGAAATAGTGATTCGTTTTTCTCTAGAGTTATTATTGTATAATATTTTTAAAATCGCTGTATTACGATGCATTCACCATAGAAATGGTATAATTTTAAGAAAACGCCTAATTTTATTGAATAAAATAAAATAATTGGATTCGGAGAATACCCCCTCCGCGGCAAGAGAAATTATTTTCTTTGGACTGTAATTCACAAAGCGGGGTTATTTATGGATTAACTCGGTGTTAGTAAACCCCGGCTTAACCACCTGATTAACTACGGTGTGTTGAGGGGTTAATTTGGTGTTAGTTAATCCCGATTAGTTAATCCCGGAATACACCTTAGTTAACCAGGGGGTTAAGCCGGGGTTTACTAACACCTAGTTAATCCATGGATAACCCCGCTTCGTGAATTCCGGCCCTCGTGATAATAGATTGCTAGACAAGACTTTCTGATGAAATGGTATATCGAACACCGACACAAAAAAAATTAAACTAAAGCGCGATTTTTTTATTTTTAAACTTATTGTTTTTGGTAAATCTTATTCGCTTAAATTTATTTTGTAGAGAATTTAAAAAAACGAATAATAATAAAATATTTTTGCAGAAATTTCCGGAATTGAAATTCAAGTATGTGGAGGACGAAAACACAGATGAATTTTTCGTCCCGTACGTTTGGACCCTGGTGTACAAAGGAACCGGATTGTCTTGGGACCCAACCCGAGTAAAACTGTTCAATGCTTCCGCGGTGAAAATGGTTTAGTGGTTTGAAAATATAGTATCAGACTTTAAGCTGTTTACCGGAAAGCAAATACCTGTTTATATGGGAAAAGGCATTGTTATCAATCGGTTGAGCAATAGATGTAACGCGACCAAGTATATGACAAAATA
>JASAMX010017011.1:0-10307 GCA_030248175.1 Microlaimidae sp. YZB2_3
AAACAGAGAAACTGCCAGGCTTGCAATATTCTTCAGCCACCAATTAAAGAAAATTTACAGACCACTATATTACAGCGTAAGTCAAACTAATAATTCGAGCTGTTGCTCACCTCATTTCTATAGTCAAACTTGATCTTGATTGGTTATCTAATGAACCCCAAACCCAAACCAATTAAGGTGGTGTGATTTTCTTCGCAGCCCGCAAGTTACGGAAGAAACGATATATTTTCTGCTTGTTTAAACGATGCACGTGCACACACCATTTGATTTTTTGGAAGTTATCTTTTTGATCTTTTTGATGGCTTGTAAAATAATACGCCTACGAGCTTTTTAAATCATCCAAGGAATTTTTAACTAATTATTGCTACCGCTAATTATTAATCGTCTTACAGATATATAGCTTTTGTGAAGCCTTCATTGAAATAAATAACGTTTCGTATTTTGATTTTTGTCGACAGGCCACATAATTTTTCTACAGACTATATTAATATAGGTTTGTCTAATTACCGCGAATATTACGCTAATGGAATTATTATAAAAACTTATCAAATTTTTTTCATTCGGTTGCTTTATTTTAAGTTAGCTGATATGAGACAATTATTATGTTGCTGTTATTATGTACTATATTACGTATTTTACCTCATTCTTTCTATAAATGCATACTATATAAACCGATCTTTTTTCAAGAAAATCACCAATCCAAAAATCACAGTACATTACAATGTTTATTTCAGTCGAAGAAAAATTATAAAACATTCAAAACGAAAAATGTAAAAGTTAGGCCTAAAAGTCTTGAACTTAAATGTGCGGTGCGGAGTCAAACTTTATGTCTTCGATTTTGATAATTTTTTTGTTAAAACCTTACCACTGCCCCCAATAGCCCATAAAATTTTTTTAAAAAAAATATCTCCAGTGGTTCAGAAGTTATTACCCCCCGAAAATGGCGTTTTTCGACAATTCTATACGTGAAAGATTGCTCAATGGGTACTACGATTCACGTTACAAATTATGCACTCAAAAAAAGCGGTTACTTTCTATTTTAATTTGATACCTTGATCATTAAGAATGGTGCAGTATTTGTCAAATATCGCGTTTCCCGTACGAAAAACCCGCGTTTTTTTGTTAAAAACACTAAACGACGGCAGCTATTTTATGAACTTTGGTCAACCTTTTTTTCCTTCATTTCTTGTTTTCAGCGAAAAAATCGAGGGTTTTTTTTACGAGAAACGCAATATTTCGACAAATACTGCACCAATTTGAGCTATCAAGGTATCAAAATAAAGTAAAAAGTAGCCGCTTACTTTGAATGCATCATTTGTAACTTAAATCATGATACCCATTGAGCAATTTTTCACGTACAGAATTGTCGAAAAACGCCATGTTTGGGGGATAACTCCTAAACCACTGGAGATATTTTGTTGAAAAAATTTTTGTGGGCTATTTGGGGCAAGGGTAAGATTTGCACAAAAAAGTTATCAAAATCGAAAACAAAACTTTGACTCCGCACCGCATCTTCAAGAAAACTGTCAGGAGAGACCTTAAAATTGAATTTCAAAAAATGCGAAAAAATGTGTTTTATTAAAAAATAGCAATCCCTATGTAAAAACATTTTGCAATTATTTTTTGGTAATATTAAGCTTTGGGTTAATTTTAAAAACCAAACTACCGTTTTGTTTGTATTTTAAAGGTGGAGTATACTAATTCATGGGGTATTTTATTTTGCGTTTTAATTAATACTAATCGATGTATTAGGTCTCACTGAGAAAAAATTGTATTACACCAAAAATTAATTCCCAAGGGTTAACCAATTATTAACAAGAATACTACTTGGTTGTTTTCTACGTTGTTTTTAATACACCATTTTTTAAAAGAAAACTTTTTATTAGACAGATATTAATAAAACTTAATAAAAATTATGCTAGGGTACCAAAAAGCTTTAGTTTTAAATTTGGTTCAATTCAAAAAAGTATTTAATGAGTACTGTCATTTTCAAAAAAAAAATTTAATTTGTTAGTGTGTTTGGTGTGTTTTTTTGCTGTTATTCTGGTAGTATTTGTTAGCTATTCAAAATTTTGCTTTTAAAAAAGTGAACAGCCTATAAAAAGACATTTCACTTCTTTACGTTTTACATTTTGCAATTTTAAAAATTTTCAAAACACACCATAAACCAAACACCAAACATTATTTTTGGAATATGATATTTTTAAAATGGCATTATTCATCTAATACATTTTGTAATTTAACCAAATTTAAAATTTAAGCTTTTTACCTTAGCATGAATTCTATGAAGTTTTGTTAATAGCCGTTTTGTAGAAATGTTTTGTTTTGAAAAATGGTGTATAAAAAACACATTGGAAATAACCAAGCGGTATTTTTGTTAATAACTTGTTAACCGTTTAGAATTAATTTTTGGTGTAATAAAACTTTTTTCTTAGTGTGACCTGATACATCGATTAGTATTAATTAAACAGCCACAAAAAATACACCATGATTTAGTATACTGCACCTTTAATGAGCAATACAATAATGTGTTTATTTTTTTGTATTTTTTTTACTTTCTAATAAGAAAATTTAAAAAAAGCAAACTACATAAAATAAAATATTCCGAAACCACTATTGTTTTGTCGTCAAAATATACGAATAAAATGATAATTTTATTTTTTAAATTATAAAGTTACTCAACTTTTTTTAACTGACCTCTGATTTTTGACTGCTTTTAAAAGCTAAACAATAATTTCTAAATGTGACACAGTGACTACATTTTTTGCAATTTTAATTTTAGGCATGTTTGTTTGAAAAATGTATACCTTAATTTTTTGTGTTTTTATTATTTTTGTTTTAATGCTAAGGACTAAGTATTAACTCAGATTAATTATTAACATTTTTATGTGCCGATTTTTAAATCGTAAGTTTCTTGAGAGAAATTCGGTTAAATTTTGTCCTTATCGGTATGTTAATAAATTATAAATAAATTGAATTCGATGATTACATATATGTAATAAAAAATATGCGTATCTTTTAAGGTGGAACACTACAGTAAAAACCGCACAAACTTTGTACAGTCGCTATTCATTACAGCTATAACCAATTTTTATAAACTACATATTGTATTAATCCTCACGTCCTGAACATCATTTTTGATATTTTGATGAAACATGAAAATTAAAAATAAGCTGTGGAAATGGTCCACAAAGGGGATTCCGACGAATCGCAGGTTTTTTTCGCAAAATGACATATAAAATTTTTTTGTGCGTGTCGATTTTAAAAATTTTTTGTACGTATTTAGAAGACGAGTAGATAAAACTTTCCTGTTGCTTTCAGCAAAATCGTATAGAAATAACCCGAAAAAACCCGACATTTTGAAGAGTTTTTTGAGAAAATTTTATTAACTTTGGAGCCTAATTTCTCAGTAGATCTCTATACGATTTTTAAATAAACAACGCCAATGTTTCTAACTCGTTGAGTTCTCCATTTTTATATATAGTTTGTTAAAATCGGTTCGTAAACAAATTTTCATAATTTTGCAATGGATGAATTTGATTTGACGTCGGGGAACTACATTTTGAACCGCTCGTTTAAAAGTACTTTTTAACAAAAGTACCAAGCCGGAGCAGTAGCCGAGTGGTTAGAGCGTAGGTTCAGCATATAGGAGGCCTAGGTTCGAATCCCACTAGGAGTTGTTATGTAACACCAAAAAAATGTTTTTTTTTAACTTTTTTTTAATTTTTTTAACTTTTTAATTAAAAAAATGTATATTATTCAATACTGTATTCAACCCCGAGTACGTGCTTTAAGGTGGTTTTAAATTAAAACCGGGGTAGAGTCAGTGTCCCTTCTAGGGGAGGTCGCAACCTACCCTAGCGCCCCCTCGGGGGTCAAATCAAAAAACGAAGTTCGGATTCGTAATCAGGACCCCCGAAAACCCCCGAGTGGTTGTTTTTGAAAAAATCAAAGAAATTTTTGGAACTGTAGTGTTCTACCTTAAATCAATATTTTGATTAATAAATACCAAATTTCCCCACTAAGAAATTTCAGCAAGCCTGGGTTTTCCATCAATACCAAAAATGTTGCTGTTGAGAAATGAAATAATTAATTTCTAAGAGAATGAAATAAAAATAAAAATAATACAAAAATAAAATTAACAGACATTTTTCTGTATGGATTTATAAACGGCACCACGTATTTTATTGTTCTATAGCACTCGCACGTTACCAATTATTAAAACTTTTTTAAACGGGGAAAAACACCTAGTTTTTCTTAAAGAACAAATCATTTGTTTGCGGTGTAGTTGGGCAGTATAAACACTTGGACCTTTTTCAGTGATTTAAAATATAGTGTTAATAATTAAGCTTCGACATTATACGTGTGATTGCATCTATATTTTTTGATTCTAAATAAGGAATGCATTTATTTAAACTCGTATATTTTTTCTTGAACGTTCGTGCAGCAATCTCATTTTTTCTCAATTTACCTTTTTGTTTATAATGAGCTTAAAAATCAAAACCGGAATCAAAATGCAATAAACTGAACAAATAGGTTAGTGTGCACTTATGTAGTTTTTTAAAATGTGATTCAGAATTTAAAAATTTGTTAATTTATCAGCGATTAAAATGGGATGTACTTTTAAAATATGAAAAAGAGTGTAAAAAATTATAGTAAGGTGATATCTATTCTAAAACAAATTTAGTGACTCGTCTGAAATATGTTAGCGTTAATATTCTGATTTTTTCAATATGCAAACGATTCTTAGCTAACTTTTAGTAAATTATCACAGTTTTTTAAAATTTCATAATGAAATGATTCAGAAGTATTTTTTTTTGTTTTCTGGTCAAAGCTGCTTTATCTATATTTATTTCTATCACTATATCGGTCAACGTTGCTACACCCTTGAGCGGTTATATTTCTTCATTAATTGAATAAAAAAAATAGGTAAAGAAAAAAAAGCAATTTGATTCCATTCCAAGTTTTTTTTTTATTAATTAAAATTCTCAAATACTTTTGAGTTTTAATAAGTAAAAATGAGTGAATTATGCTTTAGTCATTATTTGAACAACCCATGTTTAATTCGATAAAAGTATCAAAATTTTTAAAATAAAAGCTCAAAAAACAGTATATATTTGTTGAAAGAACACTTGCGACATTGTGCAATTTTGACTTGTCAATGCAGAAGATTTCGGTGTAGTATGGATATTACAGTATCAAATTTTCCGCTTCTGATTGTTGTAACACACTGGACTGTTGTCGTACAGTCTACCTCACGACGATGGTTTGACGTAGTGTGGAATGTTCCTTCTAAAAAATGTTTAAGGAAAGTTACGATAATTCTATTTAATAAATCTTGAACAATTATAGACCGCGGAGTTAATCGTTAAAATTTTTTTATGTTTAAAAATGGTGTGGCTTCTAAATTTGGAAATATAAAGAATTATACTGGAAAATAAAAATCTTTATGAACGAATACACGCTAAGGTTAAATGTAAAAAGGTCCTTTGGACTTTGTCCAAATTACGTTTTTACATAAGTATGAACCAGCCTTAAAACGTTTATTCGTTGTAGTGAATGGAAGAGCTTTGAAATTTATCGGTGACACAAGCTAAAATATTTAAGTGCTGTCAAGAGTAAATGGTAGAACTTTCTCAAATGAACTAAAAACACTTAAAATAATCAAAAAAAAGACAAAAAAATTAGCAAAATACGACATTTTTAATTTATACAATCATAAGTGAAAACTAAAGACCAACTTTTAATGATAATATGGAATTACACTATTTTTAAAGTTTTATAGAACGATAACCATCTATCTGTTTTAAAAAGATGTTATACAAAATCAAACTTTTGTCTTTTCTTTTGGCTATTTTTTTTTTGAATTATTACTTTTTAACAGCTCAAAAGATGGTTACTATTGTGCTTTCTTCGGGCCCTCGGGATTGAAAAATTTCTGCTTTACTAGGCAAATTTTTCTCACAAAAATATTAAAAATAACATATATTTTTATTTTAGTATATTTTAATCTTCATTGTTTTCACACCCTGGTTTTCGATGTTAAAAAGTATTTGTCCGATATTATTGGTTTAGTGGAAAAAAACCTGCGATTTTACTCTATTTTTTGTGAAACGTGGGGCGTGGAACATCAGTCGGTAAACCTAAATATTTTGTAAAATTATATAATTTGCGTTTGTTTTGTTAAAAATCCTGGCAAAACAAACAATTTTAAAATAAAATTAAATAAAATTGAACTTTAAATAAATCTACTAAATAAAAATCCGAATAAGAAAAAACGACAACTGGAGGGTACATAAATTCAATACTTTTTTTATAATTCCAACCAATTTTGGCGATTGATTTTGTAGTTTTTAGGTTTTACCAAAAATGGAGTAGAAATTGCAGGTTTTATTTTCACTAATATACCGACAGAGACTGGTAAAATGTACAACCTGGGTCTTAATATCAAGTTAAAAATACATTTTTTTATTTTTATTACAAAAGTAAACGCATGGGAGTCAAAGAAAAATTTAAGTAGAAAATGTCCAAAAGAAGCCTTATTTTGGTGATTTTTTACACTTTTGAGCCATGTTTCAATGAAAAAAGAGCTACAATGTTTTTGGACACAAGGTAAAATTTTGTCAAAAAATTACCTAATCGAAAACAAAAAGTGTGATTATTGACCTACCTATCATAACAAAATTTTGGGTCGGCGGTACTGCGGCGAAATAAAAAAATTGGTTATGAATTAAAATAGTTTTTACCGAATTTTCTCAAAAACCGGGGATTTAAGAACAATATTAAAACAATTTCAAGTTTTTTTGTGAACTTTTGACTATTGTTTAAAACTATTTTTTTGCGTAATTAAGACTTTTCAAAAGGAAAACAGTTTTCAATACTTTATTTTAATACAAAAAAGCCGCTAAATTTTTTAAAATAGATGTTTTATTATTTTTTAGTATTCCCAGTTTACATAATATTAAAATGAAATGCATATAATCAGAGAATAAATATGTTTCGCGGTGGGACCGCCGACCCATTTTTTTGCTATGTTAGGTAGATTCATATACAGCACTTTTAAGGTATATAATTTGTACAAAAATTATATGATCTGAAAAAATCTTGCCAAGTGTGTTTATACATTTTTAAGATTTTTGGCACCATCTGCTTCTGCCGTACCCCAATCCAATAATAAGGTTCTGCTTCTTGATCCTGCTAATTTTGTCGTTTAAGATAAAACCTTCATAATTTTATAAAACTTTTTTGTTAAAATCAAGTTTATGCATTCGTGTTTGTTTTTTTTTGAACAAAACCTTTCCTGTAAAAGCATTTATTTTTAAACACTCCTGACTCCACCGTAAATTGCGCCAATACACTTGCAGACCTTTCCCAATCGGCAAAATTGCCTCTATACGCGCCTGATACGACATATAATAAACAAATAAAATATCATTCAATTAAGGCCCATTTAGTAAAATAATTGATTTCAGTGCTGCTTAATTTTATTTTTCGATATGCCTATTTTTGTGTAATTAAAATTTTTATATTTCGTTTATTATAAGCAAAAATATATAATACTATATTTTATATTGAATTTGAATTTGAATTTGAATTTGAATTTTATTTTGTTAAAATAACAGGAAACATATAGTAATATCATATAGTAATATCATATAGTATTATATATTTTTGATATAAGTGTACAGCCAATGATCACCAAAGGTAAAAACGAGAGCTGTCGAATTTATTATTTTAACCTTAGTATGTGATGAGTTATACATATTTATAATTAACGCTAAAAATACAAGCTTATTTTTGGTAATGACACGAAAAAATCCAAGCTCATCAAATTAATAAAACGCAATTTTTGCCCACAAACTTTCTTGTTAACAATATACTCAAAAAATTTTTGGGTACTTAAGTAAAAAAATTAAAATTCTTCGTATTAGCTTAATGTGCAAAATATAAATTGTTCAAAATTCAGTAAGTTTTCTGTCACAATTCCACTATCTGAATTTGATATTAAAGTTAATCAGGATCAAGTGTTTAAAGGTGATCGAATCGTTCTTTTTTACGAAAGCCATTTTGGTTTATATCCCCGCGTAATTGGTAAGAAAGTGATCCATGGTGGAATTCCCCAGGTAATTTTTATAACCTAAAATATTCTTACTGTTTTTATTAAAAAAGGAAAATGATACATGGCTTTATGAGTTCCTTTCGAATTTTAAATATAAAAGTTCAAGTTATTGCATTTTATGTTCTAGTTAGATAAACTAAAGTAGCCATCTATATAGTGATAACCCAACTGTATTATTCGTTTAAATAGGAATAAATTGATAGTTTGGTTTTTAAAATTACCTATATATTTTACAAGGTATTGCTTTTGCGACCGAGATTATTACATAATGTGTTTTAAGTATCGTTTTTGAAACTTTTAAGCCCAATTCACACTTCAGATTTACGATTTACGATTTAAGGCTTTAGGTTTAAGATTTACGATATAAAGTTTAAGGTTTAAGGCTATCGATTCACACTTCTCGTTTCAGATTTAACGTTTATACTTTTGCAAACGCATTTTTTATGAACAATGCTTTCGGTATTGGATTTTTTAATAATAATTTTAAGCGTTTAATGGTTAAAAAACATTTATTGGCACACAGATAGACATTTAAACTTATCAACTTATCTTTGTCACAAATGATGGTATATATAACTTTTTTTCTAAATTAATAAGAAAATCTAAGAATTTTTGGTGCGGCTTTTGATTTTGTAAATTTATCATTTAGCAAATATTACTGTAGATTTTGCTTGAGGACCCACTTTTCCAATTAAATTAAAAAAATTGGGGCTTGGAGCTGGGCTTGAACCAGCGACCCTTCTTTCACCGTTTCCACGGTGAGGGAAGGGAATGGGAAGGGAAATTTAAGAAAATCTAAATAAAACTCAAAAATTATCAGCTCTTGGTTTCAATTGAGAGAGTTCTAAGGATTAAGGTCCCAATTCGAATTAAGGTCCCAAGTTTTAACATTGTTTTTATGAAGTGCCTACAAATGGAGACTATTTTCCGTTATTGTTAGTTAATACCGAAAAAATTATTTTCAATCGTACAAACTTTAAGCAATTTATCCTTAATCACGTCTTTGCTTGCTTCCTATAAATTTTCAAAATACGCACCAAAATTACAAAGTTTTGGTAATAAGAATGATAAAAAAACGTTTTCTGTAGTTTTTTGGCGAGAAGGAGATGTCCGAAAAGATATTCCGCCACCAACCATGATCGCTTACTTTTTCCAGTTGTTTCCCAAAACCTGAAAGGCTGATGCACTCCATCATAATCATCCATCTTTGGAATCACTAATTTTTAGAGGTGTGGCGTGTCCATGGTACCCTAAAACTTCAGTAAAAGTATTTTGGTAATTTCTGGATTTTTGTTTTGGGGATATAACCATAGGTGAGCACGGTCTTTTCAGCCTGGATGGAGGGGGTGGTTACCCGGGGTAAATTGCATTTTGAATTCTGAGAGGGGGTCCGCACCCCCCTCTAGTTTTTTAGGGAGGGTTTCACGCGGGGTGCGAAATTTTAAAATCTAGATGGGGTCAGGTGGGGTCCGGTGTCCAAAGCAAAATAGTTTTAAATCATAATAACTGTAATAATTGTTCTTTTTATAGAATAATACTACATTTATTAAATAAAAAGCAATATTCTAGTATTCAAGAAATTCAGGAAGAAATTTTTTCAATTAACCTTCGAGATTTAAAAAATTTTACTGCGGATTTTATGCTAAATATTTCGGTTGTCGCGGTTTCATTCTCTCAATTAAAAAATATCAGCTTTTTTTAAATCAATAATACTTGTATTTTTTTAGCATTTTTCATACAGACAAAAACTAATATTAGTCTGTTTTCAAAATATGAAACTAGTTTTGAAAAATGCTCTAAGAATAGAGCAGGAAAAAGGGGCGATTTTTTCCCAGGCGTATGTTTAGACAGAAAAGATGTGGACTAGGCTGAGATGGACATTATGTGGACTATAGGAAATTTGCATTTGGTTTGGGCAGCTGCTTACTAAATAAAAATTTCTACCATATGATAATGATTTGTTTATACATTGATCTAATCACACAGCATTTTTGCATGTTTTTTAGTTTGATGAAATGCCAATTTAAAAAAATCATACTCACAGCAATCTTTGACAAGCGCGAAATCGCCACTTTTTCAATTAGAAGGTTATATTTGTATGTGTAAAAAACAACTATAAATTTAAAGAAGTGGCGATTTCGCGCTTGTCAAAAATTGCTGTGAGTATGAATTTTTAAATTGACATTTC
>JASAMX010017012.1:0-11380 GCA_030248175.1 Microlaimidae sp. YZB2_3
ACATTCGTCGATTAACTGTGACTTTTTTTCATGTAAATTAACAGTACAAAACCTTGCCAATGCTGGCTTGGTAAGATTTAAAGATTCTGAATACAGTTACAGATACTTTAAAAGGTTCCGCTCATTCAAACGTCAAAAATACTAATTTTTAACAATTATAATAATATACTTTAGAAAATTCAGGAATTAAGAATAAATCAGGGTTGAACAAAAACTAAAAGTTTTGTGTACAATTAATTGAAACGCGTTGACCTTAATTCACATTTATTATGTAATATTGGACAAAAATAAAAATTGGAAAAAAAACTAAAACGAAAAAACTTTCATTGGTATTTAAAACTTCCGACCGGATCCATTCGGACAGGGTCCTTTTGTCTTTTGGAAAACTAAATCGAGTCCCATATTTTTACATCGACTAAAAATTATCAAAAATGTATTTTTAAAACAAAAAAGTATAAACTGTTTGTATTATACCTAATACAAGATTTTGAATAAAATTTGTTAAAACAAATTAATGAAAGCGTGCGATGACAATATTAAGTACTAGACTCGGTCCAAAAAGTGGACCTGGTACAGTTTTCTGACCAAAGCAGACGAACCCAATCCAAATGAACCCGGTCCTAGGTTTTGTGAACACCGTGTATAATTGTAAATATGTTAAAACTAACACCGCCAATATAAACTAAAACTAACACCGCCAATATGAACTAAAAGAAGCTGCTAAATTTAACAAACAGAACTGGAAGGTGTGAAAATGGCTTAAATATTTTATAGTATTGTGATTATTAATAGAAAAATCGCATATTAAGAGTTTGAACTTCAATATTTGAAGAGTTCAAATTTAAAGCTAACACAGATTGTTTGTCATTTCTAGCATTTATTACCCAGTAGATCGAAATTAATTTTATTTCATTTTTCATCTATTTACTTTGAGAATACTTTTAAATTTAATCTTATGTTTATAAACCAAATACAAAAGTCTAAAATATTTTAAACTATTAATGCATACATGCTACATGTTTGAGTTATCTATGCAAACTGGGCAGGTACCGCTGCTTTGGAAAGATGCTTTTATATGCCCAATATTTAAAAAAAGCTTAGCATGTTTAAAAGAAAACTACAGAGGCGTATCACTTACCTCCATATGCAGCAAGACCATGGAAAGTATTATTTTTGACACCTTTTTAAATTTTTTGCGTGTAAATAACTTACTCACTCCTGATCAATTTAGGTTTCTTTCTGGAAAATCGGTTGGTTTGCAACTCCTCTGCACTCTTTCAGACTGGTTATGGTCGTTAGAAATGAAAAAAGTTAATAGACGTTATGTATATTGACTTTTCCAAAGCTTTCGACACTGTCAGTCATCCTAAATTACTGCAAAAATTAAAAGCCTATGGAATAAACTATGAGTTATATGACTGGATTAAGGACTTTTTGTATATGCGCCGTCAGCGCGTTGTACTGGATAATGACGAGGGTATTAACAATGGAAGTGAGTGCGTGTATTCAGAGTTTGCATAGGTAACCAGCGGCGTCTCACAGGGAAGCGTGTTAGGTCCTTTGTTATTTCTTGTTTTTATTAATGATTTACCAGAGAGTTTAGGATCTGAAACAGATGTTAAATTGTTTGCGGACGACGCCAAAATTTATAGAGCTTACAGTTCTCTTTTAGAAAAATTCAGTTTTCAAGAATCTTTCTATTTTAACAAATGGGCATCTGACTGGCAACTTAAGATTGCAATTCAGAAATGTAACGTTTTGTCGATTGGGGTGAACAATATAAAATCTGTTTATACCTTAGATAATGTTGAAATAGAAAATGTTTTTAGCGTCAGGGACCTAGGAATCACAATAACAAATGATTTGAAATTTTTAATGTATTGTTCAGACATTTCTGCTAAAGCAATGAATAGGATTTGTGTATTATTTCGTGCTTTTAATTCGAAAAACATGGCATTATTGTTACAAGCTTATAAGACCTACATTCGTCCTCTACTTGAATTCGAATCTTATGTTTGGTCACCTTTTTTAAAAAAAGATATAGAATGTATAGAGCGTGTCCAAGAAAATTTTACCAAAAGACTTTATTATAGATGCTCTTTTCCTGCAGTAGACTATAAAACAAGACTTTCTGAACTAGGACTTCAAAGGCTTGAAACACGACGCTTAATTACAGATCTAATATTATGTTATAAAATTATCAATGGGCTGGTTGATATAAAACCACAAAATTTTTTAATATATCAGATTGTACTCGCACAGGAGGAAATGGTATTAAAATTATAGGCAAAAAATTTAGACTTGATATTACTAAATATTTTTTTGCTAACAGAGTAATACAGCATTGGAATTCTTTACCATCAGATATCGTTTTATCTAATACACTAAATAAATTCAGAAAGCGACTAAAAAATTATATATTGTAATAATCCATACTTTTTTATATTTCTTAGGATTTTTTACATTTATTTTTTTATTTGTAAGTTTACTTCTTTTTAAATCGTATATATTGTGTACATATTGTTTTGCTGAAGTTAAGCAACCTTTGCAACAACTATAGGAAATACTAACCGACTAATATTTAAACAAGTTAATAATTGATACATGAATGTTATTTGATGATATAAATGTTTCGGTTTTTTTTAAATATTGTACTTTATTGTTACATATATAGTGACGTGTACAATAAAAATTTTTCATTCATAACTTATAACGTAATACTTTACAATAAGCTATGACGTGATAATATCATATTTATAACGTAGTAAATAAACGCCGCTTCATGATATTTGTCATGCGCTCCTTTCGGGTGCTTTTTTTCCGCTTTGCGCACGGGTGCTTTTTTTCCGCCTTTGCCACGGGTGCTTTTTTTCCGCCACCCGAAAAAATAGAGGCCCGTTCACACTTATACACAATGCACGATGCAAATTGCACAATTCATTATCGGACTTGGAACGGCGTTCCAAGTTTAGTGCGAGTAGCAGCGCGCTTCGAAAATTACTGCGTATTTTCTCCGCAAAGTACGTAACGTACATTGCGAACTCTTCTGCTTAAAAAAATTAATCAATTTATAAATATTCTTGAACAAACGACTTTATATTTTATTTTACATAAAATTTAAAGCCCGTTTTTTTAAAACTATAAATCATAATTTTATGCAAAATAAAAGGAAAAAAGAGGATTTGACTCTATATTTTAACTTTTTTTAGCTTTCCTGTCTAATATTCAGGATTTTCAAATCCTAACAACGTTTAATTTGTGTTTTTTTGTTATTTTGGTTGTGCAACAACGCTATTCTTGTTAGGTTTTGTTTTTTAATAAAAGAAATAAGCATTTTACCCCGTATTAAACGATAGTTTTGGCTGAAAATTTAATTTAATGCATTGTGCATTGTGCGTAGGTGTGAACAGGTAATATAATGCATTGTGCATCGTGCATTATGCATCGTGAATTGTGCATTGTGCGTGTGAACGGGCTTTTACCTCTATCTAATACGGGCCAGTGCAGCATAATATGACAAGGACGACAACCTTGTTAAAGGATTTAAGAAAAGGGTATGTTATGACTATTATTCATGGAGCGTATTGTTAGAATGAAGCTATGGAAGAAAAAAAAAATTGCATCTTTAAACTCCCAAATTCTAGATTTTCCAAATTTAAAAGGAGCGTGGTATGAATTACAGAAATACCTAGAAGTTTACAGGGGGTCCTAATTAAAATTAATGAGTCGGTTGTTAGTATTAATTTAACTATATAATCTTTAAACTCCCTAATTATAGATTTTCCAAACTTAAAAGGGGCGTGGTATGAATTACAAAAATACCTAGAAGTTTGCAGGGGGTCGTAATTGACATTAATATGTCGGTTTTTAACTATATATATGTATCAATCTGCAATAAATGAAGATTTGTTCACCCTATAATATTTAAAAATTAAGCAATGCGCAACCAGCTCATAAATCTTACGTATTTTTAGAGATGTTTTTAAGAAATCCAAGCTCTGACGCGAAGCTTTGCTTTTTGGAGGTGCGAGGAACTTTTAGCTTTACCCTATTTCTGTTGTGCTAATATTAAAAATATGATTAAAGTAATGTTATATATTATTTTGGTAAATATTTTTTTAAAACAAATTTGTCTCAAACGTTAAGAAGTCTTAAGAATATCAATAAAATAACTCAAATATGTTTTATACGGTTAAATAAGCTGTAAATTACTCATTTAATGTTTTAAATAACCTAAGCTCCAGCTAGAGCTTGATTTTTGAGGGTAAAATTATTACAAGATTTTTATTTGAATTTTGCTAAAAAAAAGGATATTTATGAGTGATAAAAACAAGAAAAATATAAAAAAAACCTTATTAATTTTCACACTTGAAGAATAAAAATAAAATTATAAACAAATAAAAGTTTGAAAATTAAAACTTAAAAATAAAACATTCCACAATAAAGATATCGGTACGTTTTTACTTTTATTGTTGAATCTGTTTTTACGCTCTCGCTAATGCTTTTCATCGTGCAACTTGTAGATAATTCTGTATCTGTATGACTGTCGTCAACACTGTAAGTTTCACTTCTAGCTGACGTCAGACTATCGTATATTTCAGATTTGCATTTCAGTGCACATGTTTCGTCGTAGAGTTTTCCCGTCAGATCGACTAAACACATTTGGCCAGGCCTTGTTTTGCATGTTTGACACTTGAAACATCTTTCGTGATATATGTAATTGAGAATTTTTACGCAAATACCCTGGATATCTTTTTTGCAAGAAGTACAAGGAAATGTTTTAGGACGAGTGGAGTGTGAAGTACAGTTTTCACAGTAGAATTCTCCTGATTTTTGTAAATTTATGAATTTTATTTGGTCAGCTTTCTTGTGACACTTGTCGCATTCCATGCATTCCTTGTGATATGCCTTTCCAAGCACGCTGAGAAAATTAAAATTTCCTAAACATATTTTTACAACTATAAATCTCTAATTTGTGCAAGTTGGAATTCAGCCATACCATTTAAAAAAAAAACGAATATCCTAAATTGAACTTAAATTACTGGGCAGATTTAACGAATCTGCGCAGAAAGGAAACTAAGGTGGAAAAAAATTAAATTGTTTTTTTTCCAACCAGTAATAAAAAAAGGCTATATTTAAAAAAAATGAGCTAAAGATGAATTTTATCAGGGTAAAAATGACTACGTGGTAAAATAACCACTCGTTTTTCGAGAAAATATCACGTGGAGAGAAACACCTGACGCAACTTAATAATAATAATTGGTTACATCATCTCTAAAAATTTTTTTATTATTTTTATTCTTAAGCGTTCATTCTTTATTTCTTCCTGGTGGCGAGCGGTTAAGCCCTGAATTTCAGCATAAAGAATTTTAATTTTAGGTGTTGTTTTTCTTATTTCGTCTGTGGTATGTTAAGAAAAAAATATATGCACAACCGGCTGTTTTTTTTTCAGAAAAAATGCTTTATGTACTTGTTATTTTCGTGTAATTATGATCGTTTTTTTTTGTTAACCACCTTCATAAACAAATTATTTTTTAATAGTTCTGGAGATTTTTGTGTACATTGAATTAACCGTCGTGATTCCTTATAAAAACCAGTTAAAGAAGTATTCGAGTTTCTTTTAAACTTATAAACTGTGTTTTGTAACTCACTTTAGTTTTAAACGAAAGAAACAAGCAGTAGATTTACTAAAACTAATATCATTATATTTAAAACCAAACACCACACAAAAGGTATCAAAGTAATACCTAATCAACCAAAATCACACAAAAGACATTGAGGTGTGAAAAGTGCATTTGCAACTCTCGAATCACCTTAATTTTTTGTTGGAAAACCGTGCAAAAATTACTGAACGTATTTTTACTGAACCGAACATCATACAGAACGACCAATCAGCTGCGCGCCAACGATTGCCATGCAAATAAAACATATCATATAGTAATTAATTAATCCTTATGTGACTTTGGTCGATCGACCTTTTTTTTAAACTATAGTCCATAAAAAAATGATGCGGACTGGCGACAAAACTCGAAATTTGAAATGTTATATATCCATAACGGCAGTTAGAATATGTGCGGGACATATATGGAAGCATAGCTTGGACTCTTGGCTATCTTTTGAAAAAGTTAGAAAAAATGTTTTTCGATGACGTCATCACTACAGCCGATGCGGTGAAAAAAAGCTGGTCCCAAAAAAAAACAAAACTTTTTTAAAATTTTAACTGGATAATAAGGAACTTAATATATGACTATGGAACGAATTTTATAAAACTTTTTTTAGTTTTATTAAATTCGGACCATAGTCCCAAGGTGTTTAAGGTTTTCACGGTGTTTGACAAAAAATCTTGTTTTTTGATTTGACGCTATACCTAATGGCATTTCGGTTAAATCTAAAAGGTTGTATGGAAACGCCAAATCTAACAAACCAATGTTTTTAAATAAAATCCGTCAACAAAATTTTGTTTCATAATATTAAATAAAATGATAGAAAAAATAAAATAATAATTATTACAGAAGCAAATGGCATAATCAACTTCTTTTAAGAAAGAGTAAAAAAATAAAGGATCATTATATCAAACTACATCTTTTTACGGATTTTATGCAAAAACCTTGATTTGCTAGATTTGGCGTTTCCATACAACCTTTGAGATTTAACCGAAATGCCATTAGGTATAGCGTCAAATCAAAAAACAAAATTTTTTGCCAAACACCGTGAAAACCTTGAACACTTTGTGACTATGGTCCGAATTTAATAAAACTAAACCAAGTTTTATAAAATTCGGTGCATAGTCATATATTAGGTTCCTTATTATATAGTTTATTAAAAATTTTCTTATTCATTTTTTTGTATTTTTACTCTTGTCCTTACGAAAATTTTTTTTATGTAATTTTATAATTTATTTTCATTATGCACTTTTGTCTAATTTATATGTATTTATTCCTTATTTATAATGTACAACTGACGATGATACTGACGATAAGGTCGAAAGCTCTTGTATAAATGTATAAATTATGTGGACAATAAACGTTTTAACCTTTGTTTGCATTGCTTTATCAAGATTTTTATTTCCACCAGGAAAATCAATGACTGAAATCGATTAGGTACCGTACGTACCTTTATATGTGTTACAACAAAGTTTCTAATTGTGTTGCTTGGAACAAAGTGAAAATTTACAAATTTATAATTTGGAACTTGCTTTTACCTGTCGATGTCGTGTTTATTATTTTGTCACATTTAGTGCATTTAAAACAATGTTTATGATACAAAAAGCCATTTGATTCCAAGCCTTCTCTTTCCACACGCTGCTTGCATCTGAAGCATAGTGTATTATCCAATGGATAGCAAGAGTCACATATTAATCTCTTGTTAACCTTAGTGCACAAGTCTTGTATTGGGTTTTTACAATAAAAACATACAAGGCACTCAGCGTGATACATATGGTCCCGAAGCTAAAAAAATACATTTGCACTGCGGATTTCAAACAATGCGAAAATCGAGTGTTCATGTTCTTTGAATAGACGTTTTTAAAATGTCAAACGCATAAAATTAAAATATTAAAAACCTGCGCATCAACACTGCAAATCCTATGCTGAGTCTGCCTAAATAGGCACTATGGACCTTGTGTTTTATAAGGGCGGTTTCTGACGATTAAGCACTATTTAAGGTAAGGAATGGGGCACGGCCATATTGTTTAATAGTGCAATATTGTTAATCGACAAAAATCACATAAGAAATATTCAAATGCGGAAAGTGCGTTGAGAACTGTCAAATCACCCTATTTTTTTGTTGGAACACGCACAAAAACCATTGAACCTACTTTTTACTGAACTGAACATCATACGAAACGGCCAATCAGCTGCGCGCCAACTATTGCCATGCAAATTAAACCACATCGTATGGGAATTATTGCTTTGGGACTTTGGTCGAGTAGGGCCCTTTAATTAAGGGCCCCGATCCCTCTTTCACTTTCACGTCAGGATTTTAAGGACCCTTAAAATGTCATATAGTATTCGTTATCACGTCATATATGTTTTGCTCTGCAGGAATGCTGGTAGGAGCTAATAGAATCACTTTTAGCCAATTTGGGCTTGAGAAAACATTAATCTCCAATGGATGAAAGATCTCCTTTTTCATAAGCACTAATTGGCTAAAAGTCATTCTAATACGTTATAACTCTATTAAGAATATAAACACTGAAAAATTTCCATTTAAATGCGATGATTTTGACTATCGTATTAAAATCATTTCGCCGCGGTCGACAAAGTGAAATTTATAAGATTTGTCGGATAAAATTTGTCGGCTTTTTTTTGTTAAGGACAAAATTTGAGTTTGAGTGGATATCCTAATCTCACTATATAAAATAAGAAAATTTTAGGGCGCGTTCAATATATCTATGGCATTTCCGTTAGTATGTCATGTCTCAAGACCTATATATATATTCTGTATAAAACAAAGAAGAGTATACGTTCCGAAATGTCTAAGCATGACCATACAATCTTCTTCTTCTGTTTGCTGTTGTGGCACAGATTCTTGCTTCAATTAAGTCTTTTTTCGCTGTTCCTTTGGCTGCTGGAAATCGTTCCATTTTAATCTTCTGATCCATGATCTTCATTAGGAGCGGCATGCCTGCGACAGACTTGTCAGCAAATCATAATGCAGGGACTTCTGTCACGCTTTTCTCTAAGCCGTTTAATGACGACATCATCAATGTAGCTAGTGCTGGCTGCAGGCATCCCGTGTAGAAAAATTTACAGAGAAACTGCCACAAGTTCCTTTGTAACCCTGCTCTGGGACAGGCACTGTATAAACAGTGGCGGTGTTCTAAACCATACGATTTTTTAAATCATCGTTTAATGGGTTTTTAGATGCATAAACACTACTAATTAATAAGTTTTACATCTGTAGTTGTAATGAGGTGTAGTAAACAAAATTAACAAAACTGTTACTTTTTTAATAATTCCAAAATTAAGAGGCTTCTCGCAAGCGTAACATTCGTTGGCGTTGACCGTATCTATAACAAAAATTTTTTTGGTGTATTAGTTTTGTCTAAAATAAGAATTAGTGATGTTCCTACCCTTCAATTTTATCCTCCGGAGCTCTGGTTATTTAGAGTAATAGGAGCTCCGAAGCTCCGACCTTTAAATAATTGATTTTAAGTTTTTTAGCTCAATACATTTAAAGTTATTCTATCTGCATTTTTTAAGACTATTTTTATTGTTTTTAAAAAAATCCTTGAATAAATTAATTTACAAAAAAAATTTAACAAAATAATATATGACATAAGTTTATAATTTTAACGAAAATTGCACAAAAATACGGCGGAATCCCAGGTGGTTCTCCAGAGCTTCTTAAAACGGAGCTTCACTTAAAAATTTCGAAACTCTGGAGTAATTTAGCATCTGGCATGTGCAATTACACTAGCTAAATAAAAAATCTAAACCAAATGATATAATATCTATATTGATTTTTTATTTAGTAAACAAATTACACAATCCAGTTGTTTTTTTCTATTCTCTAAGGAACTACTAATTGAAAAAATCATGCTCGAAGCAACGTTTGACAATCGTGAAATCGCCACTATTTCTAATATAATAATTTTTTTTTTAAAGCTGAAGCGGGCCGGCCATGGATATTCCATATTACCGCCTACCACCCTATATCAGCACTGTTGTTGATGTAGAATGTTAGTCAAAGGCCCCACCCCTATCAGAGGATTTTAGGGATTAGATGTGAGGTTATATTTAATAATACAGAGAGAACAATAAAAATTTATTTTACCTATCTCACATCTATTCCCTAGGCCTACGTTTGGTCGGTTTGTCTTACCGTGGGAGGAAGGCTTATCTTTTGGTTGCACAATAGTGTATGTAAAGATAAACCTACTCCTCCGGTTGTGGGCTAGGCCGCAATGGCCACACGGTAAGGACCTCAGCCCCCTCAGCGCGGCAAGCCGCTACGCCACAACACGTAACGTGGCAATTACCTCACTAAGGTGGCAATGGCGGTTTTGGTGAACCAAATCAACCACGACCTCCAGAGTGGCGTAATCCCCATTGTAGGTTATCGAGGGGGAACACATACAATCGAAAGTTCTGATTTAAAAAGTGGCGATTTCACAATTTTCAAACGTTTGCCATGAGCATGCAGGCCCTGTGCCAGGGGGGCCAGGGGGTCCATGCCCCCCCCCTTTCTGGGTTGGCCGGGGTAAAAAATAAGGAAGATGAGGTAGGTCCAGGGGGGTGGGGGGAGGTAAAAGCGAAGGTAACTTCATTATGAACCCTGCTTCTCCCTACCTTCTTTCTTGGGGTATGCCAAAAGTGGATTCTTTCGGCCTGGCTGCCTTGAATTCAATGTAAATAGGTATTTTTAAGCCCTAATTTTGATCATTTTTAATGCTAAATCAAAAAATTTCGCCTCCGGCGGCTGGGGGGACACCCCCCGACCCCCCGGCGGACGCTTTGCGTCCGCCTAGCGCCGCTTCGCGGCGCAAAATACAGCGCTTCGCGCCGCATTTATATTCCGTTTTCAATTTTCTAGAGTCTGGCCCCCTCCTTTCAAAAATCCTGGCACAGGCCCTGTGAGCATGATTTTAATTAATAGAGGTTTGTGTAATTAGTTTAGTAAATAAAAAACCATACCATTTGGTATAATTTTTTTAGTAAGAGTTTTTGAATTGCGATTATTTCAGCATACATTCCCAATGCTAAATTACTACAGTCCACATACAGAAGACTTGGACTAAATAGTCCACATCTTTTCTATCTAAACATATACGCCGCGGTGGTAACTCCCCTTTTTCCTGCTCTATTCATGAAGCATTTTGCATGGCTAGTAAAATAATAAATATATTAGCAAAGTTTATAACGTTAAAAAGTGGTACCGGCCAAAATAGTGACACCGGTGGATTTCTACCTAACCTGATATTCCAAAACTATCTTCTGATTTGAATGAGGAATCAACGGTGGAAGAGGCGGTAAGTTCACTTGTGCCTGTGCTGGTTACTTCTTCTTCTGTTGTGTAATTTTCACTAAATTCCAGATTAACCAGCCCAATGTAACTTTAAAAATAGCTGTTTTTTTATTTTAGTTTAAAAAACGTAACACCATATGTTTCACGTGCTGTATTTATAATTTAAGTTGATCTGTAATTTCACGGTAAAATGGAAACCTAAACCGAAATGTCAACAAGAATATTATTACAAGACCAAACCACAAATCGACTTATCTTTTTAAGAAAAAAGAATAACATTAAAGGGTCATTATTTCAAATTAATATTTGTTTACGGAATTTATGCAAAATGTAGCTTGTTAGATTTGGCACTTCAAGACAGACAGCCTTTGGGTTTAATATTATAACAAAATTGCCAGTCTGGTTTCTCCCT